>JADKLZ010058242.1:0-17257 GCA_021533235.1 Biomphalaria straminea | reverse complement strand
AGCCCGGAAATGACATGATTCTAAACTAATTTCTTAATTTAAAAAAAAATAAGATTTTTTAAAAAGAAATTGTTTAGTGCCCCCATTAGAATGAAACAAGCAAATTTTTGTGCGTTTTGTCTGTTGGTTGGTCTGTCCGTCACGGTTAGAAAAAAACACTAAAGGCTTTTGAAAATATGATTTAACCTTTACTGTTCTTTCAGAAATATTGCGATAGATTAAGGATGGGAGCATACAGGAATTGAGCCAGGGACTTAGAAGGAACATCCGAAACATCTTGCGAATAGGCGGATCTGACAGGGATCCGACTCCGACGGGGGCCGCCTCTGAGTTTGTGTATCACACAAACTCTCTTCGTAATCTTGTTTTTTTTTAATTTTATTTATCGAAAAATTTTGTTTTCGGCTGCGATTGTCAATCGGTTTTATTTGCAATGCATTAAGGGCCTATAAATTTATATTAGAAAAGGGTGACAAATCTAAATGTTCCAACTATCGAGGCATGACAGTTCTGTCAGTGGCAGGAAAGATCTTTTCTCGAGTATTGCTCGATCAACTAACCCACTCTTTAGTAGACGAGGTCTTATCTGAAAGCCAATGTGGTTTCAGAGCCGGTAGAGGTACATCTGACTTGATATTTGTTCTGCGACAATCATAAGAAAAATGCAAAGACCAGATCCTTAAACTATACGCTGCCTATGTGGACCTCACCTATGCTTTCGACACGGTCAGTTGCGATGGTTTGTAGAGTATTTGAACTAGGCTGGGATGCCCGCCTACATTCCTATCCATTCTCAAGCAGTTTCAAGTGGGACAAAGAGGCCAGATTAGACACAATGGTGTCCTTTCTGATCACTTCCCAATTGAAAATGGCGTGAAGCAGGGCTGTGTACTTGCTTCTACTCTATTCGCTATCTTCTTTGGCGTAATGCTAGGTCAAACTAGGCAGTGATTGCACGGAAGCATCTACATCCGCTTTCGTTCTGACGGCAATGTATTCAATCTTCAACGTCTACTATCACATACAAATGCATTGGAGATGGTCATAACGGAGCTTCTTTATGCCGATGATTGCGCCCTGCTAGCTCACAATGAACACGACCTCCAGAACGCAGTAAATAAATTTGCATACGCTGTGGTTTTTTCCGGTTTCTCTATAAACCTCAGGAAAACAGAAGTCATGTTCAAGAAGTCACTCAATGAAACATACTCAGCCACAAGGATCACTGTATGGACAGCTCCTAAACGTGTTAGACCACTTCCCATATCTAGAAAGTATAGTGACAATTGACGCCTTACTTTCAAGGCAAGTTGATAGCCGTCTGGTCAGAACCAGTAGCCTACCTATGATGGTTCTGTCAACCCTTCTATATGGTTCTGGAAGGCAGTCTTTTTGAATGAGTTAAAAGGTGGTCGACGTAACAGAGGCGCCCCACAGAAACGCTTCAGAGACCAGCTTAGGCGTTTACTTTCCATGGCTAACATAGAAGAGAGCACCTGGTAACATGCGGCCTTAGAACGCTTTTAATAGAATAATACAATAGCACAGCTGGATGTCCTTGCAAACGCCGGTATAGACAGTATAGAGGGACTTCTTATGGTCCGACAGATACGCTGGACAGAGCACGTATCCCGTATGAGAGACGAACGTATGCCTAAGGCAGTCTTTTTTGGTGAGCTAAAAGATGGTCGAAGTAACAGAGGCTCCCCACGGAAACGCTTAAAAGAAGAGCTGAGGCGTTAACTTTGGCTGACATAGAAGAGAGCACTGGTTGCATGCGGGCTTAGAACGCTTTTAATAGAATAACGTTTTTCGCAAATGCATCCGTCTAAACCATTAAAAATAGACCTACATTGTTCAAGATTCCAATTTATTAACTAACATTCTTAAGCTTTTGATGTACAAGCGGATCCAGGACTTTGGAGTGGAGAGGGCGATTTCTTAGTTGAGGTGTAAACTATATAAGGGTATA
Organism: Biomphalaria straminea; assembly: GCA_021533235.1. Lineage (NCBI taxonomy): Eukaryota > Metazoa > Mollusca > Gastropoda > Planorbidae > Biomphalaria > Biomphalaria straminea. The sequence continues at coordinate 15,285 of JADKLZ010058242.1, read as the reverse complement.
CCTAACCCTTTTCTCCGTAATTATTTACCACATTCTGGAGAAATCAACGTTGATATCGTCAGTTTACACTTAAAATGGTGCCGAAGGATAGAATTAATGATAGTTTCTATGCCAATTTTTGAAATTAACGTTTTCATCTACATTTAAATATCTCTATCTAAGAATATTAGGCAATACCAACTCTATTTCCACACAAATCTGTCACTGGCAATGTCTGAAGCCTCTTCCCACCTGCTGTGAGGACCTCAATGAAAGTTGGCGCCAAGTTGTACTAGTATGTCATCGTTTCTTTTATTATGCGTAATTTATTTTGTCAGTCAGGGGATTCAGGTGTTGATGAAAATAAATAAAAAAGCAGGTTACAACAGTATCAAAGAGTAACTAACACACTAGTTTATAAAACATATGGGTAAACAATCCCATTAGGCAATATTAATATGATGCCCAACTATTTTATCGTGTGCTGTACAAAGGCATCAGACGGCTCAAGTGGCTAACATTAGCACTCTTGTTTATTTAATTATATTTTTTAAAAAAGGAGCATTACATGTATGCCATATATTCTAGGTTAACCTTAACGGTCAACTCAAGGACACAAGGGTCACACAGTTAAACTTTAAAAATATTCTGTCAGGAAGGAATTTTCAGGCTTAGCCAGGGTATGATGTGCGGATCCGGGCTTTCCATTACTGAACAGTATAAACTAAACAAAGTGTAACGGCATGCAAAACTAAATGCCGAATATATGTCATTCAATTGAACAACAAATTGTTCAACATGAACAATGTTAACTCTAAGGGTTAGTCAACTTATATCAGCTGAAAAACAATTATTTAAATTCAAACAATTTAATGAATAGTTATGGTAACATGATATGAGATATGACAAATGAATGCGGGTTGGTAGTTAGTAGGTTAAATGTGACAGATATTGTTACGAATTTAACTATCCAGGCTCTCTGCAAATTGCAACATACTCCACCAACTTAAAGAACTTGACAACTCCGGGCTCCAAAATAACGTAAAGGTTAAATGTCCAACAAATAACAGCCAATACTGTTCATTTGGCAACACGGAACTGTACAAATAAATCTTCCGATAACACCGTATCGCCGTATTAACTCTTGCACTGGTCTCTCCGTCTCGTTCCGGGCTTGCACTGGGTTAAACAGTTCAGAACTGACTTCACACACTAGGCTCGTTGTGTCGGACTCGATTGTCAGGTCTTTGTTGAATGAAATTATTGGATTGTTACTGCGTTCTTAATTATTACAGTATTAACAACATATTGAGTTCAAATATTAAACTAATGTAAAATTACATTGTATATATATATATATTAAGGATATGACTAACTAATGAGTTACTATTTTATACCTAAATGAATTTAGGCCCAAGCTCAGCTCGACAGTCACACCATACACATTCAATTATACATAAAATAATAAACAATATGTATGATGCTTTAAATAAAATTAAAGAATTTATTCTAATGAATGTATGTACAATGAAATGATGTCTGAATCAATGATAATGATAATCAATATATATATACATATAGTATGATATAAAATCCAATTATTTGTAATATGATTACAATAAAAACAAACAATCACCTTAACTATCAATGTTTAACTTGAGTTCACCTAAACTTCATCACATGTAGATCATGTTCTAATCAAGATGTCACCAACAGTCAGCATCAGAGTTCACAGTAGCATCAACAGCTTGAAAAACTTCATGATACAACAACAGGTCTGAATACAGCAACCCGCAGTCTGGAGAAATAGTAACCTCAGACTTGCAAACACACATCAGGCAGAGAAACCAAGACGAAATCTCAGTTCAATAGTCCAAAACTTAAAATTAGACCGAATCCTGAAACTAAAACCTAAGACCCTGTAGAAAGAGAAAAGAACGGAGTCTTCTAATCTTCTAGTCTACAAATAGAATTACAAATACGAAATACGATCGAATCAAATAGAATAACTATTCAATGAGAAATTAAAACTCACCCTAAACAGGGGTCAAGATAATCCAATTCAAGAATATAAAAAACAAAGAAACAACGAGAAGGCTATCCAGTATCCTATTCCATGGAGAATCTAAGAGCTTTCACAAAAACGTCTTGCCTCTAGAACACAAGATGGAGAAAGAAAGACAGACGACTCACTACGTAGCGCGTGAGCACTATGTCATAAGAAATTATGACAACCAACAAAGAGAATTCACCTAGTAGCCTACACAAGAAAAATTAAGAAGAGTAATAAAATAAAGACAATGACGTCATCAAAAGTGTTGAACGTGGCATTATTTGAATGTGATTATTTTAACTTTAATAACTGCAACATCGATCACAGACCAAGATAAAGACGCCAGCTGTCTCAACTGTACTCGACAGTACTCCGCACTGAACCGTCGTAATGCTCCGTACAGAACCACACCGCTGAACTGTGCTGTAGTCGACCGTGCTCTTAACCTTCTGTCTTGAACCCCTTTCTGAACCGTTTTGACTGTGACACCTCCGCTATTTATATAGTGTCCCTAACCTTCAACTCTCAAACCGCTCCGCCTTGGCACTGGCACTGCTAGGAAGTCACGAGGTAGGCCGAGTACCGACTCTCGTGAAAGTTCGTTGAACCCCAGCTCTTCAGCTGTAAAATCATTATCCCTGACGCTGACCCCGCCAGGAAGTCACAGAGCAAAGTGAAATTTGGCTCTTGTAAGAATAAGTCTAATCATGGCTCCACTCACATTATAAGGCCACTCTTCCCTGACATTGACCGTGTCCGGAAAAATAGAGATAAGCCAATTTATCGCACTCACGAAGAAGCGCCTCACTATGGCATTGGAGATTAGCCCCATTGAACCTACACACCTTGGGCACTTAGCCATAACGTCTGTCCCACTTGCAAATCTGCCCCAAGAGGAAGATGTACCCCAATACTATCGCTTGGCCTACTTTCCCAGGTCATCAAAATCACTAGGACCACCCCTACAACCACCACCCTTTTTTTTCTAGGCATTGATGTCACATTATATCTTCCTAATCTGACACGTGTCTAGCCAGTCTATCGACAGGAGTAAGCCCCCTTTCTTATCTGGACAAATATTCCTTGTTCTATTAATTGGACGGAGTTTGCCCCTCCTCCAATTTCACCAGGTGACACCTTCCTCACGCTCTCCTGTCGGAAGGGACTGGCCACTTCAAAGCGACATTTTCAACTCGACAACAATAGTCTTCTCGACCGTCTGCTCGTTTGCGCGGGCAAACTCTATTATCTAGACGAGCGCCCTCCCTCCATCATCGGGCTACTGGGAGAAACAAAAGACACAAGCCTTAATTAATGACGTCCACGTGGTGTGTCTATCTATACACAGGAAACACGCGGCAATGTCAAGCGGAAATCCTTTGTCTTAAGCCATTCACACAAGCTGCCACATTTGACGTGACGTCACTCCCCTTTCGCCCAACCTCTCATCCATCTTTACATGGACGAGATTTATCAAATAGTCTTATTCTCATTCTGAGGAGCTGAGAGGAAGGATTCACATCTCTGTTTGAGCTCTACGCTTTTCCATTTTTATATTTCCTTACTTGGATTTGGTGGTAAGCTTTACGAGGTGTTTTAATAGCCTCTTATCTAGTGTATTTATATATTTGCGCATTTATTTAGTGCATTATATTTGTGTACATATTTGTGTAATTCTTATTTTGGAGTATGTAAGTAGTCACTTTATGTATTATATTTTATTATCATGACTTGTACGACTGAATAGTCAAAGTCATCCACTTTATCTGGACTAGAATTATTAACAATTCTTACCGCATGTATTTAGCTCTTTAGCTACTACTATTGTTTATCGTCGATAAATCATCGCTCAGCACGAGCCCTATTATTAAATTCCTTGACCGGGAACTGTCGTAATATTTCTGTAACATACCTTATTACCAAGTATGTATTTACACTCATTCCGTGACAAAAAAATGCCGTAACTATTTACATATTCTATTTTATCGGTCTGTTGGCCAGAATATATTACTTAGGTAAAACCATGTGTATAGTTGTGCCTCCTATTTTTGTCATTATCTCGGTTGACCACCTAGATAATTTTACAAGCACAAACTACGCTTAAGAGGGACATGGATTATCTCCCCTTGTATTAAATTGTATCTTGATAAGAATTGCGTCCCTTGAATGGGCACTTTCTCCATTCAAGCAACTCTATTGTTCATGCCCCAGATGCCAGATGCAAACAATAGCGACATGGTCACTGTCCATCAGCCATGTCCCCCCCTTCCCCTTTCATATCGTTGTTCTAGCTACTCGTGATGATCTAACCTTGGCGGGTGTATATTAGGGGTGTACCGGATAGTCGCTCCGGCTCCGGCTCCGGCCGAATATTCGGCACTTTTTCACTATCCGGCACTATTCGGCTCCGGTCGAATATCACTACCGGATAGTAAACCGGATAGTAAAAACTACAGCGTAGTAACTGTATTTCTTTTAATATTGTTAGGCACCTCCGCGCGCTAAGTCTTTTCGAGATACGCCATACGGAGGTAACACTTAAATATCGAAACAACACAGGTGAAAGACAAGCCATATAAATGTGTCGACGCTGATAAATGATGTCCAACAAGAAGTTTAAACTAAGTCTCCATGTTGATAAAAATATACAAATATTCACAAAGTGGACATGATTAAATAATGTCAGTTCTGGAATACATTTACTTTTTTTTGTTTCAAATAAAAGAATTTGTTTTTTTAAACAATAAACAATGACTATGCACCAAATCTTATTTAGTACAAAAACAAGGCGTGTTAATCTAAATAGAAATAAAACTGTACATTGTAAGATCGCATTACATACATAGCAGCGATGTCTGGCACATTTTAAAAGCTTGTTTTGATCTTTGAGTGTTCTAGTTCTAGTAAACATGTTATATTCATTAACTACGTCACGCTGATAATCTGTCTAGATGTGCGGGTATATCTGCAGAGGTAGAGATAAGATACCCCCACCTCCTTTTGTTTGTTTAGTCCATCACAATGAGATCACAGATAGGCAGCTGACCACATTAAGCCAGATGTCAACGTGTTGACACTGTCTAGAGGTCTATCTTTAGAGGGAACTAAGTTTGTTTACTTGGAGAAGAATTTTTATTAGGAGGCGGGACTACAAGCCATCTCTATATAAGGTTAATCTGGTTTGGGTTTGTTTATTATGAGATAGGTTGTCAATCAAAGAGTCAAAGGACCACAAGCCACACCTTTTATACTATTGGCCGGGTAGTAAGTTTGTTAAGTCTCAATTAGGAGGCTGGACTACAAGCCAAACAGACACTGACCAGTGGTATCTTTAAGGGAGGGCTCAAGAGACTCAACACCTTAACTTCTTATTTGTTTAACCCATGACAATGTATTGATAGACATTGACCATTCTTAAGCCAGAATGGATTAACGCAAATTGTTAAGATATATTGACATTGTCTATAGGTCAACAGATGATAACACTAAGTTTGTTTACTTGGAGAGAAATGTATGGGTGTATGTAGTTTTTTCCTAGTCTTAAAACCTTTAGAAAGAAAGCTAATTTCATTGCTTAATCCTATTGACTTAATATATATGGCCTAAAGAAAAACCTTACAGTAAAATTTAACATCACAGAAAATAAATTGATCGCAAAAAATAAATTGATCTAAATCACCATAATATGCTGAAATGTTAAGAAACACTCATCTCTGTAACTAGTGTACGGATATTTTAGCCTATCTATTTGTTGATTGACCATGCCAATGTGTTATCTTTTTTTTTGCCTGCACACTAAACACTATTGCGTATGCCCAAAGGAAAAAAAAACGCGTGAAGGTCAACAGAATCATCTATACACACTACAATAGGACAACATGTGTAGGTTCACTACGTCTATCTGACCAGGTTGTTACAATCAATCGAACACAAAATCCATTCATGTTTCTTTTTTGGTAGGTAGGGTGTGGTTGAGTTTTCGTCTATAGTTGGTTTCCTAATGATCTTTGATCTATTTATCAGTAGATCTAAACATCAATAATGTTGGTGTCATGGATGTTCCTGCTGTTAATAAAATATCTTTTGCCGCAAATGGATTAATAAATATATGACCTACTACGCTTCAGATTCCAACTATTAACTAACAGCTATCAGTATTAAGTTCTTGAAGCCAGAACCAGAAACAGTCTTTGGACTTAAAAATACAAGTCTAATGACCGATTGTTGGTCGTAATTCTTGAACACATACATTCAACCACCATACAAGCCAGATGAGAGATTTACATTAGTAACTAGTAAAATATATACTAACATATTTTACAGTGACCCTCCAACACACAGCCTATATGGTTGGTGGCTTCGTACATACACACAGACACGCTCATGCTATTCTTAATAATCCTACACAGATTAATTTATGTTTATAAAATACTATTAATCTTTAATAAATCAATCAGTAACAGAGTTTAAAACAATAAGGTATATAAAAGGAAAAAAATAATACCAAGAAATATAGGTATGTTATATAACAGTTTCGTAAAATGTTCAGCAATACAAGTTATTTACAAGATACTTAGGTATTTGGCTCCGGCTCCGGCCGAATATCAAATTTCATTATCCGGTCATATCCGGCTCCGGCCGGATATCAAAAAGTACTATCCGGTACACCCCTAGTGTATATCACTGTTAACTATTTGTTACTCCCCTTTGTGGGACTTCTCCATTATCACTGTTATTGTAATCTCCCATGATGAGATACGATATATATATATATGTTAGCTTCCTTTGATATTTGTGAAACTAAGTTATAGTTTCTATACATCAAACATTACCTTACTTTTTGTTGTTACCCTATGTGGGACTTCACTATTTTCATTATCATTGTCACCTCCCCTGATTGGAATGCAATATTTATTTGATTAACTCCTCTTACTATTGTGAAACTAGATTATGTTTTCTATCTTACATTCTGAAGATGTCCTTCACGGAAAGGCGTCTACCTCCCAATTTCATCATGATGGCTAAGCCGATCTACTTATCTCGTTACAACTTTTATTACAGGCTACATTTACCTGAAGCGCTATCTTCTTAACGCTGTTACCAGTCTGCTTACACCAGATCTGTAGATACCAGCCTTACCTACTACACACAAGAGTCCAATCAACAATCGCTAGCTAGAGACTCGTCACTGCAGCTACGTATCGTTGGATTGCCACGTGCGCTAGGATCAATTACGCCAGTCCACCCGCAGAAAACGTCAGCATCAGCCACACCAGTCTCGCCAGAGCAGCATAGGACTTAAAGCTAAGCATCCAGCCTAATGACACTCAGACCACTTGGTTCTCATATATCATGATGATGGTCTCATTTTATGTAAATAGTTAGGCCCTTCTTAACACGGTACAGCATTTTACCTTTACTTATTTTTCTCTATGTAAATAAACTGTAAATATATTTTACTTAAAAGTATTTGTTGCCTGCATTCCTAACGCTGTGCCTGTAGGCCTATGTGCAAGTTAAGGTCCTCAAAATCATAAAAACCCCTAGACACCTAAACGGCCACCATCCTTGACCTACTTGTCACACTTCTATAAATAATTGTTCTCCTGTCTCTACTGTAACAGACAGTAGAGATAGGCGGAGAAAAGGTTGAAAACGGACAAAGAAAAAGAGAGCGATAAAGGAAAAGAGGAAACTACAGGGAGTAACCTGCTAAGTATAAAGGGGCGATATTTGAAGAGGCTAAAATGGACATAGACATTTTTGTGAAGAAATTTGAAATTGAAATAAGGGAAATAGAATACCCAGAAGACAAATGGTCATTTTATTATCGAGGTCATTTGTGGCAGAGGTTCCAACAAAGATATGCATGAACCAAGGCAACTATAGCGTGTTGAAAGAACAACTACTCCGAACGTATGGAAAAAACAGAGGCGTATTACTGTGAACAATTTGTTAACTGTGAGATAGAAACAAATGATGATCCACAGACATTCCTGGACAGAATGAACAATCATTTTGAAAACTGGACTGAAACCGCTAAAATAGAAAAGACTTTTGATAGTCTGAAGACATTTCTAATGATAGACAAGGTGATTTAAGAATTGAAAATATTTTTGTTGGAGAGAAAACTTAAGTCATAGAAGACTTAGTAAAACTGATAAGAGACTATAAAGCAGCACACCCCAAAAAGAAATTATCTAGAGGCAGTTATATAGAAGAAATAGTTGCCTTTAACAGAACATTCGAGACACAGAATAACTTTCACAGAACAAGGGAGACGCAGGATAGCCATAATAGACGTGGTACATGTGAAAGACAATATAACTACAACGGACGATATCCAGAAAACAGAATAGAAAAGACTGTGAGAACGGGAGAGTAGAGCAAGGTTTATACTTGCCATCTGATACTGGAACCTTGGAGGTGGAAGCTTGTGTTGTAGACCAAAGTGAGATAGATTTAATTATTGGGAGCATTCATGTGGTTAAAATATGTTCAGAGGTGGATATAGAGAATTGGAAGATATATTATGAGATAAAATCTACTCGGTGTAGAAATGGGGATGTGGAAGAAAACATAAGATCCTAAAAATCAGATGATATGGGTAGATGGGAGATCGTGAAAAGATAGAATTAACAGATATGGTAGAAAGAAATGCAACTGGAAGGGGCAATCAAAATTGAGTAAGGCAATCAGTGGTTAGGGGCAAGCAATATAAACCCATATACAGACATACATACCCATTCATCTTATGCTTTGATTGTGGGAGAAGGGGACATATTAGAAGACAGTGTCAACAGTTAAGCAGAGTTAAAGAATTAAGGGACAGTAGTGGAGAGGTGTACACGGAAAGAGAGAGGGATATTAGCAGTACAGCTGGACCATTCTGGACCATTATGGCTCATATCTTTACTGACCATGTACGTTTATAATGTATTGGGTATCATTGTTGTATATAAGTATAGGTTAAGGCTCATACATTATAGAAGATCTGTAAAGGCTAGATAGGAAAATGGAAAAGTATAAGTAGTAGAAAGTAGATATATGTAGAGTTTGTACAGTGTATGCTATTTTATTTTGATTTGTTTGATTGTAATTATTATATTAAATTTCATCCACCAAGAATGGAAACATTATGATGATATTAAGAAATAAACTATTTTATTGTGACATTTGGACACGAAGTGTAGTAGATATTGCATAGAATTGCCAAATTGTGAGGGTACACAACAATGATTAGTGAGCAGATATAGATTTAAATTGAATTACATGCGGGGAGTGGTATTAACGAAATCTGCATGATTATATATAGATATGTATAGATATATAGATGTGTCAATAGTTCATTATAACAATTATTATTGTGATGGTTATTGTCACAGTTGGTGAATATTAATGTCATATGTTATTGTGTATAATTTTGTTTCGTATTATATTATGGTTCTCTATGTTACAGAGAATTTAGGTTAGTTGAAACTTGGAATAGTCTGAGAATATATGTGGCGATTTGTATTTTGGACGTTCGATGTACATCAAGCTTGTTAAACAGGGTGGGGGTGTTACGTGCATGTTAGTGTAAATGTGACATGGTGCGAATGTGTGTTGAAAGGGCTAGAGAAGATGGAATCCGAAAAATGGAGTATGTAATTAGGGTTATTATTGATATTGTTACATCTCCAGTGGCGAACTGAAATGTATATATGTGTGAGACCCACTGATACAGGCTTGGGCGGCGAAGGCGGGTCACAGGTCAACGCTTGGCCCTGGTGTGACTGTACCTGTGCTCTACGCATGACCCAAGCTTGGAAAGTGTGTGTGTTTTGTGACAGTTAGAGAGATGTAGTCCAGTCCAGGAGAGAACGGTCCAGCGGAGAGAAAGACAGTGATAGTTAGGACTGTGTTTGTGAATAAGAAGGCTTTAAAAATGTAGCTTATGCGAGCTAGAGACTTGTGTTAGTTAGACAGTTCTATTCCTGTTAAGCATGTGAAGTTAGTGTAGACAAATATTGTGAACTGGCTGTGTTGATGTATTTGTGTTATTAAACCGCCACTGTTGTTAATGAAGCTCTTGTTGAGTTCTTGTATTAGATGTGTTGTGTTGTTGCTAAGCAGTGTGAGCAGAAGGCCAGAAAAGTGAAGTTCGTTACATTGGTGTCAGAAGTGAGGATTTCTAATGGCTTCTGTGAAACTGCTTAGTGAACTTGATCTAAAAGAACTTAGACAAGAGCTTCGTGAAAGAGATCTACAGCTTAATGGGAACAAAGAAACATTAACAACACGTCTCAGAGAAGCCCTGCTGGAAGAAGATGAAGAACCGGACTCGTTTCTATTTGAAATCAAACCAGATGTCACAAAGCTCATGTGTGCCGTGATTGAACAGATGAGCTCGATCCAGGTACAGTTATGTGCGACTCTGAAAAATGTCAAAACGTTTGGTACCAGTACTGTACAGAACAAGACTGACAAAACGTTTGATACCATGCAGAACCCGACAGACGAGTCGATTGGTTCAAACAACAAGAAGCCTGACGTTTGCTGTGACAACGATGAGCACAGATCTGATATGAGAACCTCAACTAACCAGACAGATCAAGACAACGTTGGGTCTGAGTCCAAGCCTGTTGCTGTGGACCTTAAAGACTTCTGTCTATCTGTCAGTGTCTACGAGAGGAACTCTAAGCATGATTACTGTACTCATGCGTTTGACAAGAACTGTACAGACGTAGCATCACAAAAAGACTGTGAAGGCCAAGAAACACACCAACAAGATCTGGACTTAACAGAAGCTTGTCTAGCTGTCAGGGTCAACACGAGGAGCCCTGGTGATAATCTAGGAAACACATTAGAACCTGATGCTAATGTTGATGGACCTTTGCATGTTGAATGTTATCAACCTGCCCCACAGTCGAGTCATTCAGACTCGGATGAAGGTACTGACGTGTTTGACAACTTGCCTTCATGTGGACATGCAGCTCATTCGCAAAGCATCCACCGAAGAAGAATTCTGAAGCAACTTGTTACATCATCAGTCTTGATGACTACAGCTAACCAATGCACTAGTTTCCTATGTGCTAAGTTGCTGCCATCAACATTGATCGAAAAGAAGACAAGCCAACGACAACGATACCAAAGTGCACTTTCTCTCAACCAAAGGAAGATCAACTGGTGCAGGAGAAAGAGACATTCACTGGGTGGAACGCAGATGGCTTCGTCGGGATGGCAGTATAAGCCCACTGCCCCTCCCACAGATAGACCCCCACCTGCAACGATGAACCTCCACAGCCCATGTTGTGAGGTAGATTTTGTCCGGGACGGACAAATCTAAGAAGGGGGCAATGTTACATCTCCAGTGGCGAACTGAAATGTATATAAGTGTGAGACCCACTGATACAGGCTTGGGCGGCGAAGGCGGGTCACGGGTCAACGCTTGGCCCTGGTGTGACTGTACCTGTGCTCTACGCATGACCCAAGCTTGGAAAGTGTGTGTGTTTTGTGACAGTTAGAGAGATGTAGTCCAGTCCAGGAGAGAACGGTCCAGCGGAGAGAAAGACAGTGATAGTTAGGACTGTGTTTGTGAATAAGAAGGCTTTAAAAATGTAGCTTATTCGAGCTAGAGACTTGTGTTAGTTAGACAGTTCTATTCCTGTTAAGCATGTGAAGTTAGTGTAGACAAATATTGTGAACTGGCTGTGTTGATGTATTTGTGTTATTAAACCGCCACTGTTGTTAATGAAGCTCTTGTTGAGTTCTTGTATTAGATGTGTTGTGTTGTTGCTAAGCAGTGTGAGCAGAAGGCCAGAAAAGTGAAGTTCGTTACAATATTGTTACGGCTCTCCGATTCCTATCTCAGGCTTTCCGTAAACACTGCTAAACACACAACACAACACATCAAAGAACCTGACAACAAGAGCTCCAAAATAATCTGGTACTTTAATAATGGTGAATAAGTAGATAACAGCCAATTCTAGACAATTGGCTACAAACACATCAACAGCTACAAATGCTACACTGTACATCACAAAACTAAACTCTATAAACTTTACTGTCTCTTCCCGACTTGTACGTTTCATTCGAGGTCCGACTTCATAGGCAGACTCACAGACCTGGTCTCCTCCGTGTCCTGTCTTGAACTCCTTCCTTTACACACTGTCTCTCGTACACGCAGGCCTGTGATCAGATGACCATAACAGTGGTCACGTGCAAAGTTCATGCCTTGCCCTGCGATGTAGCACACTAAACTGTTTAGCTGGCCTGTGTCAAAAATGTCAGCTGATCACACTGTTAACCCTTTTGCGCCGCCAATAGGGTTATAACAATATATTGGTAATTTTGACTCAACATTAAAGTCTTTATAATATGAGTTTGGTATTGTATGAGTAAGAGTCTCATCTGCTCGTAATAACTTCTTATATTGATTGTTTTGGCATTTTGCCTGTGTTCCTGAATTAGTTTGAAAGTTACATCCTGTTTATTTCATTAATTTTTTCAAGACCACAGGAGAGACACATTGTCATATACTAGTCGGTCGGCGGCCTAGCATACACATCTATTTTGCAGGGCGGGCCTTAGGCACTGCAACATATGCAACCGCAGTGGGTCCCGCACTTTCTTTGGACCAGTGCTAATTTTTAGATGTATAAATTATTAAATTAAACCATTTTATAACATATATTATAACATATTTCCAGCGGCCTCCTGATTTACCAGGAGCCCCTGGAAATCTCCTGAAATGTTATTAAATATAGGCCTACGAAAAAGTCCTGGAAATTATTAAAATCTTTTGTGAAGTAAAAGTAAATTTTAAAAAAATCAGGAGGGAATCATTCTATTTTGCATAAATAGACATAAATAAATATAGACTGGCCAATATGAGAGTTTTATGAAACAAAAATTGGTGCATTGCAATTGTGTGTACTTTATTTATGTCTATAAATTTTGTTAATCTCTAAGACTGAAAATCATCATTTTAGGTTTTTTTTGTTACTCTTAACTGACATTTTTTCTGCGTGGAAAAACATGCTCCAATTAGGTTCTCATTTCTGTAATTCATCTAATTCTTTTGGTAAAATTTCTGTATCTTGTGTTGTTTTTATTGTTCTATATATTATGCAATCATCTGCAAGTTATCTTACTTTTGATCCTGAACATAGACATAAATAAATGTAGACTGGAAAAAAGGAAATAACTTCATGTAACTTGAAAACATGTATATCTATTGTATTCGGATTTCCGAATTATGAGCAATTTAAAAATTGCATGATCTTCAGTCTTGGAGATTAAACAAAATTTATAGACATATAAATATATGTGTACATATATGACAAAACTACACTGTCTCCTTATTGACAATACATAGGTTATGGCAAAAATAGCTATGAATACTTTACTTTTATACTGCTAATAAATGCTGTATAATTATGTACAAAAAATTGCAAGTCACAAATTTTCGTTTCATACAAATCTTTTATCAGCCAGTCTGTATTTAATTATGATCCTGAACTAATACAATTTGGTAAATCATTTATGTAAACTAAAAAGAGTAGTGGGACAAAGACTGTTCCTAGTGGTACACCTGAGTTTACTGTTTTAGGTGTTGATTTAGAGCCATTTATTATTACAGTTTGTTCTTTCCCTATAAGAAAATCTTCAATCCATTGATCAGTATAGTATCTAAACTTTTTAAAATCTTTATTTAGTGCTATTAGTAGGGACTCAAAACCGAAGCAAAAATCGCACTCTTTTAAAAATTGCGTAACATTTTCTTAGTTTTAGGCATTTTTCACCCTACCATATCTTAAAGTATAAATATTCGATTACCGTAAAAATGGTACCGATAGAAAGGTTATTTTAAGCCCTTTAATAATATATATATAACGTTTTTCCTATATATTAAAAATAAGGGTGATAATCCTTTACGCGTAACATCACCGTGCCGAATAATCGTGCTAGCGGCTGTGATCGTTTTATACCTTGTTTTTTTTTTTCCTAAATGGGGAGTACGTCAACAAATGAATATTTTTTTGGCATATGTATTTTATAGAAAAAATAACGAGCTTTACAATGATACCAATAACCAATTGATTCACATTGTTTTTATATAACTAATTTACAAAACAAAAAACAAAATTGAATTTCATTACGATAAATATATATAATGGTTTAGTTAATGTCACCATTGAAAAGCTCGTCTATTTTCTTTAAAAGTGTGTAAATTTTATTTTAAAAACAAGCGTTGACATGCTACCCATTTTAAATCGTTCAAGACGCGTAAAATAGCGATTTTGCCTGTGTGCGTAGTCTGCTATAATGTATCAAAATGCTCATTGGCAACACATGAGTCGTTATAGATAAATGATTTTTATTAAATCTTCATGGTATAATTTCTAAAAAAAAATTTGCAATGGGTCAATAAGATGTTAACCATTATTTTTTATTGTTTTTTACCTTCTTTTATTCCGAATTTAAAGAAAAAAAATCATATCGCTATGTTAATGAAAGGTTAATGTGTAACAAATCTGTAATTTTTTTTTGTTTCTAAGGGGTCATATCTTCGAAAGTAAATCTAATTTTTTTTAAAAACGTATTATGTAAAAGTGATTGATACAAATTAAAGAGGAGGATTTACAGTTCATAAAAAAAGTAATGGTTCAAGATATTTAATCAATAATTATAATTGTAATAAATGTATAGAAACGCATCACATATTAAACTTATCCGTTGCTAATATCAACAAATTGTGGCATCGAATGAAGCTATTCTAAGAAAGAGTAGATCTGGTCTTTTAACTAGATCTAGATCTATGTTATATATTCAAAATATATAAAATATAAGACTTACTTAAATCTATTGACATCATTACATAAAGATAAAGTCTTAATCTAGATTTAGACCTATTTCTCGTGTTCTAGACCTAGGGACTTCAAATTAGATCTGGAGTACGACTATGAGAGTTTTGACTTATCCATAAAGAGAGTAGATCTAGATCTTGGTCTAGAGTCTAGATCTAATCTTGGTCTAGACATCTGGAAGGAGGGTCCTATACGTTATTTGTTAAAACTTAAAACCAAATAGCTTCTTTAAAAAGAAGACATCTTAGGCATAATTGTCAGGGAGGGTTTTCAGGCTCATACAGGAGATGACATGCGGGTCCGGGTTTTCCCTCTCCCTGAACAAAATAAACTAAACAAAGTTAACGGCATATAAAACCAAATGTACATCTAAATGCCGACTATACGTTAGGCAACTAAACG
>JADKLZ010058235.1:0-25117 GCA_021533235.1 Biomphalaria straminea | reverse complement strand
AAAACGGACAGACAGAGTTAATATAAGCTTTAAAAAAAACGGACAGAGTTAATCTATATATTATTTCTCAAAGTAAGAGGTCAAACGTGCAACAACATGCAACAAGTAAATAGGGAAGATCCCATGGCGTACGCACGCGGTGTGAATAGAAGTTGGTGCATCCCAATCCGCACTATTTTGTGAATGAAAGTGGTGTTTATATAATTATCTCTTCTTCTAAGATTATTGTCATAATATTAAAAGTATATTTCCACATTATTGTGTCGTTAGAATATTGAAACTAGAACAACAACAATATACACAGATAGAGTCTACTCTCAGGTTTCACTTTAGAAAGTACTTCAATTATGCACATTCGTTCATTAGATATGATTACGAAAACTCATCTCTCTATTCCTAGATCTAGATCTAGATCTAAAACTCGAATTCAACTCTAAGAATATTATAGAAATTCTCTTCGCACATATGCTTTAGCACATGAACATACTAATTATAGTCCATTTAATCAAATTAACATTCAAATTTGTTTTTCTAAAGCATTGTTGCATGAGTGCAGCTATATTCTTAATATCGCGTAAATTAAGGTCAATTAGCCATTTTTTTTAGCTTCATTCATAGTATTTTTCATTCATGAATTCACGCATTCACTTTACTTATAACAAGCAAATGGGAAGATCCCATGGCGAAGCATGATGTGCATGAGAAATAATATATCCAAAATCCGCACCACTTTCATTCACAAAATGAATTTTTTTTTTTTACTTTAAAACGATTTTAATAATGTCCGGAAATTTCCAGGACTTTTTCGACCGGCGGCATAGCATTTAATAACATTTCAGGAGATTTCCAAGGGGCTCCTGGTAAATCAAAAGGCCGCGGGAAATCTGTTATATGTTTTATAAAATGGTTCAATTTCATAATTTATACACCTAAAAATTAGCACGGGTCCAAAGAAAGTTCGGGACCCATTGTGGTCGCATATGTTGTAGTATTTTTTATTCATGAATTCACTTATAACAAGTAAATGGGAAGATCCCATGGCGCAGCATGGTGTGAATTGAAATGGTGTGTCCAAATCCGCACTATTTTTATTCATAAAATAGCATAGACATAAATAAATATACACTGGAAAAAGGAATTAACTTCATGTAACTTGATTTAATCATTTATATACCTAAAAAATTAGCACGGGTCCAATGAAAGTGCGGGACCCACTGTGGTCACATATGTTGTAGTGCCTAAGGCCTGCCCGGGAAAATAGCGGCGTATGCTATGCCGCCGGTCGACTAGTATAAGTTAATATAAGCTTTAAAAAAACGGGCAGACTGACAGAGTTAATGTAAGCCTTGTAAAAAAAGGCTGGTTGAATGATGTCCAAATGCCTTGGTGAGTTTATTACTGTCTATTTTCTTCATTAAAATGTGTCAGTACATGAGAGGAGTTTCACACACTGCAGCTTGTCCATTTAGCACTGACACTAATTATGTCAACGAAATAAATTTTCTATTTAGATGATGTTAGTCTAGTTTGTAGCTCGCGCTTCTTGTTCGTTTGTGTCTGTTTGTGGCTGAAAGTCATTAGGTTAATTGATTTGTCACTATTCTATCATACATTCATCTCGGCGATAGAATCTACTTGCTGACATCATTATATCATTACAGTCATCGATTAGTCATTGGTTTGATTGATTGGCTCCTTATCCGACTCTCGGACATTGGCAATTTGCTTTGGCTATTTCTTTGTTGACACTATTGTATTGTTTGACGTTGACCACTTTGATTAGGATATAATGTAAACTGGTTGGATTGAGCTGATCGTTCATTCAATAGCTCGGGTTTCGACTCGAGTTTGTTTCCACAGCTTGAAAGAGTTTGAGGCAATGATTTGAACTTTGCTACACTCATTAAAGCCTTACCTAGTTTGACAACGTGAAAGACATAAAATGGGTCATAAAAACTAGTCCTTGCGGTCCACGAAATAAAGAAGACTTAGACATGAGTCAATGTACAATGTTCCTTTCTCAAGATATCTTAGTAGATTAGTGCGAAAATAAGTTTTTGAATGTTTATTATGATACGATATTAGAAACTGAAGCTTCTTCACATTGACCTGTGTAGAAAAGATTGAAGCACCATGATGTGTTACTACAGATTTTCATCCATGACGGAAATGCTATAAGTAGTTATCTTTTTGGTGTATCCTATGTATAGAATTAAGGGAAGCGTTTTTTTAAAAGGTATATCAACATGTTTGTGTATTTTTCAGCACTACAGAATCAACATTGCTTAGCTCTTCCCTTTTTTTAAGCTCAATTCAGGAGCGGATTGGCTATATGGGCATACCGGGCAAATGCCCGGTGGGCCGGCACCAAAATGGGCCGGTCTGGTTGCGACCAAAGACAATTTTTTTTAATGCAGACAACTTTACAAAAAGTTATAGTAGCAAAGACACATTTGCCCGAATACGTTTTATTTTATTTATTTATTTATTTATTTTTACAATTAATTTTGTTTGAAATTCAATAAGTATATAAAAAATGTACATAATACACTATGCATATTATCATTTGTAAAACATTAGACCGTACATTTAGCTGTGTAGGCCTAAGAGCGGCATTGGCTTCAATACTGCTTTGATATCTGTGTGTTTGTGTTTGGCCTAAACGTTTTTGCTGGTCGGCATGGACTTTGATGACACTCCCACTTGGTTTTCCTCCTTCCCTACCCTGACTTTTGATGGTTCCATTGACAATGTTACCGAAAACGAGGGAAGAGGGAGAGTAAGGAAACATTGATATAACGCAGAAAAAAAAGGGCGACACTTAGCTCTTCAACAATACTTAATAGAAATTAACTTTTAACACACATTGCCGCGAAATTGCAAACCACAAAACTTATTCACAGCTCAATATATAGTTCTTTCTGCGATTTTCAAAGTAAGAGGAAGCATTCTTTTTGTTTAATTTTTATAACATAAATTTAGAAATAATATACTTCAGCTTACAAAAAAATATTGTATGTTTATAAAAATCAAATCAAGATCAATATCTAAATAATTATTTTTGCTATTGTAATTAATGACAAATAATGATATATCCTCAGTATATCATGGAGGCGCGGTGGCTGAGTGGTTAAGCGCTTGGCTTGGGGTCCGGGGTTCGAATCCTGGTGAAGACTAGAATTTTTAATTTCGAGATCTTTGGGTGCCTCTGAGTTCACCCAGCTTTAATGGGAAAACTAAAGATCGTTGTGCTGGCCACACGAAACCCTCGTTAACCATAGGTCACAGAAACAGATGACCTTTACACCATCTGCCCTATAGACCACAAGGTCTGAAATACTCTGAAATGGGATCTTTTTTTATGCTTAGTATGAAGTCAATGACGGAAATTCGTATACTAATTCTCTGGTTTTATATAGCGCTGTCACATCTGATATTTAATGATGGAAGATTTATATTTTTATTGGTCATATTCATATACAATTCTCGTTTTTTGAGAATGTAGTAGGATGTATAGCTTTTCATAGTAAGTGCCTCTCTAACCGTTCTGCATTCTCTAATCTTTTAATGGAATGTGTCAGACGGGAATACCCACGACTTAAGTCAAAGAGCAACATGCATGCCTAAATTTTTTTTTAAAGTAACGTCTGTAAACTATAAAAATACCGAAAGTCTCCAAAACATTTAATAATTCATTCATTTCAAACTCATTGATGCTGCTATTGTAATAAATAGTATTTTTGTTATAGTTTTCAGATCACATACAGGTATAAATTAAATATAATAGTAATCCTATGAGAGCGTACTTTCAGTTTTCGATATTTTATTAAACGTTATATGTTTTGATGAGAATTAGGCTTACAAATATAATATGGCACAAGGGCGTAGCAGGAGGGGGGTTCAAACCATCAGCTGCCTCAGACCTCATTGTCTGAAACGGAAACTTTCTGCCACAGTGAAGCCAAAGAGAAGAGGCTGGGCTAAAAATCCCCTTTCAATAAACCAAAAAAAAAAATAAATAAATAAATAAGAAAACTAGTCACACATTTCATGAGCTTAGCATTGATACAACATATGACATGGTATTTGTGGGCCGGTTAATACGGTAATGCCCGGGCCGATTTTGATTCCCAGTCCGCCCCTGGCTCAATTATATATATAGTTCGTCCATCGTGGTTCGATGATGACCACTTTGTCATCCAGTGGGCTGAGGGCTTTGCACTGGGGTTTTGTGCCTCCTCGTGTGGCTGGTGAGACCTATGCGAGCCCGGAATGTTCGGCCGCACTCTGGGCAGGTAATTCCAGCTGGAGCTAGTGTCGTTTGCCTTTCTTTCCTTCTCTGGCGTTTTTCTTTCGCCAGTGTTGTTCTTTTTTCCTCAGCAACCTGTGCGCCGGATCTCACAGCGCGGCGCCATGATACTCTGTCATGTGCTTCAATTATATTTTGGTTGGTAACATTGAGGTTCAATTTAGCGTCTTGATCAGTTCGTTTTATCGTGATTAAATCTCTACTACATGCACGTGATTTAATTTTATACTGAATTTATTTTAGATGCTAAAGATATCATGACAACAATAATATAAAAAAAAAGGAACTTGGATGCAGTGTTATTGCTGCGTGTTTAGTGCTACAGTTTTAATTCGTTTGTCTTTGTTCTTTCAAGTCCTGATAACTTTGTATCCAATTGAAATCATTGATCTGTTTCATTCTCTTTTCTCTATACACGCGAGGCGGTGGTCAATCTACCGCCATTTCCCCTTCTCCAAGCTGACTATTAAAACTGCAGGCGCCGTGTTTAATGGCTCCATTGTTGTCACTGAATGGCGCCCTAGAATTCAAGCTCCCCGAGTTTTGTTTATGCTTGATGCTTGGCACTAGGCTTCCTTGGTGTAAACCGTTTGTTTGGGCTGGGGGGTCGTCTTCCTCCTCACCCTTTCGTGTGTGTGGGGGGGGAGGGAGTGGTATTTAATTAACAGAATTCCTGAAAATTTATGAAGCCATAAAATAATTTTGTACTCTTTTTATCACTGTAAAACTTATTGGTTTGGTGTTCTACTCGAGCCTCTTCGACGGCCTATAGCAGGCGATGGTTCTGCAGCAGTCATTATAAAGCGTTACATAGTCTGACCACGTGACATAAAAGTTAACCTAGTTGTCCTTTAAATAAAGAAGAAAATGGCACAAAAACGTTGTGCGGATGTATGTAACAACATAAGGTCGACAATGCAAGGTCTCAGCTCTTTCGATCGAAGAGTTATTTTTTATTTCGTTGGCAGAAGTACGCTTTCAGTGTGGTGTCCTTGATATTGCTTAGTTTGTCTTTATTTCAAAATTCATCACAATCTTTTCCCCTTTTCTTTCTAACGTTTATTTTTAAACTTTCCATTGTATCGCCACAACATTTCTTGGTATCGCTTTCTCTTCTTTTTCTATCTTCCTGAATTTGACTGCTAAAGTAATAAAAACGGGATATAAAATTCAAAGTGTAAGAATGGACACTATAAACAATACAGATGTGTGACGTTATTACTTAAGGCTCGAGAATGTTGTCTACTTTAATACTGTTTTATTAAATAACAAAGCGACAAACATCTCTCCCAAAGTTATCTTTATTTTCTTTGTATTGTCTTGGCTTCATTTGAAGGCGCCGTGAAGCGTAAATATAATTAAACTTTTGTTTGGTTTCTCAATGTTTTTAAAAGCTAACCACGTCGTCAAGAATGTGTCGATCTGTGTTGTGTTGTTCTGAAACTTTGTTATAACAAGATGATACCTCTGTCATCTGTCACATTTTATTGGTGTACACGATGTGCTTCGGACAGTATCTATCTATCTATCTATCTGTCTGTCTGTCTGTCTGTCTTTACGTATGTATGTATCCACATCGTATGTATGTATCCACATCGGCATGATACATCTAATAATTGTCGATTTGTCTCAATCCCAAAACGTTGTAAGTACATTACTTATAAGATCTCTCACTCTTAAGTTTATAGATATCTATATAAAACTGATTGAGATATGGATGGCAGAACATGCGTTAATTTTATGAAGACGGACAAGAATAAATCACTAGACAGTAACATAGTATCATTAAAACATTTTATCTGAGTGTTGATCTGTAAATGTCGAAGCTTTTAAAACTGTTTGTGTATTTGACCGTTTGAAACATAGCGTTGCAATTTTATAATATTAAGGATATCAACTTTTTACATTGAACAGTCAAAATCCGTTGTGAACTTTGTAGAACGTCTCTGAATCCGATCAGGTCCAATGTGGACCTGGCATAATAGCCGTGTTGTGCTGGCCACACGACACCTTCGTTAATCGTCGTCCGTAGAAACAGATGACCTTTTGACACGTGTGCAGACACCCACACACGCATTAATCTGGAAAAGGGAGTGCCGAAGTATGTTACCCGGTTGTTAGTATCGCAGACTGTAGGGAGTGATAGTGAGTAGGTAAGTATGAGTGTGAGTGACCGAGTAGATGGTACTACGTCCCACTGGAGATGGACTTTGATAATCAAACTTATTCATAACCAGCTAATTCAATTAGCTGGGCAGACGGCTGGAGTTGAGCTGAGGTCATCGGACAGGGCACGGTTATGCTATCAGATGAAACAACCAGCTGTAGCCGCTTAAAGTTACAGACATCTCGAGAATATTCAGAGCGGGGGGGGGGTGTTCAGAAGTGGTGAGATGACTTTAGAGAGAGAGAGAGAGAGAGAAACACAGAAAGTGTGCCGAGAGTGAGGGCTAAGAGCATGTTAAGGGCTCATAGAATTGACTCTACTATATTTGTTGGAGTAACCATAGCGAACTTCATGGTAAGTGGTGTATAGTGGTGACATTAGCAATTAGAATTCTCTTCTGGTATAACTAGCTCGTTATAGTGAACATGATGGGACAACATAATTTAGGTTCAGTTTATCCTAAGTATTACATTAAACTTATAAACTTTATCTTCTTATCGTTTCTAATGTAGCTTATTGACTCCAGAGTTTCTGAGTAATTTCTATAAGTTTGTTGTGAACTTGCCCCCCCCCCCCCAACACACACACACACACTGTTACGAAGCTCATAATGAATTGAAATCCTCAACCTCAGATAGACATAAAACTGCTACGTTATCGAAGCTAAGTATTACAGGTGAAATATTAGATTTCTGACGACCAAATAACAAAACTAGATTGATGAAGATATGTCATGCCAACCATATACATACATTGGCCAGCAAAGCGGTTGACCACATTTCTCCTGCAGGTCAACTTTCGCCTTATTATTAGACTCGCTGTCGCCTAACCCAAACTCTCGTACCGATCAGTTTACTGCTAAAGCTAACATAAATGTCATTCTAATTTCCTTTTATATATCTATTGACATATGTGTTGCCAACTCTGAAGTTTCCTGCTACATCAAGAATTCACACAGCGATTTTAGCTGGAAACTCAAAGAGTTGATTTAATTATTTTTTTTTTTTTTTGGAGTTGATATTACACCTGTTGGCTAAAAAGAGACACTGGTTAACAAATCAATACATTGTAATTAACATTACCTCTAGGGGATGGCTTTCTTCTGGAGCTTGTCTTTGTACAGATTGTGTTTAGTCTTCTTAAACTCAGTTCCGGGCCCCCTGGGCTAGTCTAGCCGGAAACTAGAATATTTTGTCGAAGCCTACTTGTGTTCGTAGTCAATGGTGAAAGAAAGTGGGTACAGATATTTTACAATGGTACATAATTTTGTATCACTTTATTGCTCGTAAATATGTAGAGTAGATAGAGATAGCTCTAGTTTAGTGTTGCCAGCACAATGTCAGTAGTAGCAATGTTTGTGTACCATGCGACTCACGGCAACTCAGTGGAGATATGTACAAACTTATTGTAAAACAAAGCTACTAGTTTTTTTTTTTTTGTTGTTTTACAAACCTATATAGAGATCTTTTGTCTACATGCTCATAACGTATCCAATTTCATGCTTTTAGCTTTCTCTATACACTATGATTCTATTACGTGTTTGGACCTGTTGGGAAGGGGTGGGGGGGAGAAAGGATATCTGTGTGAATGCTACCATGATCGCTTTTTAAATGCATTGATTAAATAAAAAGGAGAACTATCTGAATTCTAACGTGAGGGGCTCAAGCCTTTTTTTAAGCATACCCAAGCCACTAATCATTGTGTCAGGGAAGAGCTTTTTGAAAAAAGGTTTTATAGTTATCTATTGTTAGTTTCTAACTTTAAAGCAGACGCCTATTTCTTTCTATATAGTTTAAAAGAGAATAATTCAACTATACCACATAAGTCAAGTACTATTTCTTTCCCTTGTTCGATACCAAACAAAATGCCTAATTACCTTTAGTAAGTTATTTATTTGGGTAATTTTCTTTATTGATTCTTGTGTTGTCAGGTTCAAGAAATAATTGTGCAAATTTTTCGTCCTGATCCGAGATTGGGTGTGGGAGAAATAAGGTGCGTACATTTGTTTGCTAGACAGACAGAGTGAGTTGATGTTACCTGTTACCTATCCCTTAGTCTGGTGGACCGTTGGGGCACCAAGCAAGACTTGTTGACCGTCCTTCTCCATTCCTCTCTATCTTTTGCCCTGATTAGAACTTCTTTCAGTGTTAGGCCCGTCCATTCTTTTATGTTGTCTTCCCATCGCTTTCTCTGTCTGCCTCTTCTTCTTTTTCCTGATACTGTTCCCTGGAGGATATAAGCTTTCTTAAAAAAAAAAAACATACAGATACAAACGTGATTCTAACTCTCAACATTTGGCTGCGATTCTAAGAAATGCTTTTTGAAACAGTCACCGAGTGAGTGAAAGTGAGGACCTAAGTTTGTGTTTCGTGGTTTAATTCATCGAAAGAAAACAACATCTGACTAATCTACATTAGGTGGAATAGCAGAAATATTACAGCCTCTGTTTTAGGCGCGGTGGTATTGTTCTGGTATTGATCATTGAGGTCCTCCTCCCCTCAAAAAAAAAAACAAAAAAAAACTTTGCTATCGACCCGTGTTTTAGTTGTCACCTGATAGTGTCTTAACGATCACAAAGTTTCCATGCACTGGTCTTCATGAGAAACTAAGCTCACACACACGCACGCACACGCGCGCGCTGTTTTCACATGACAATTGAACTAGTTGAGAAAATTTTTTTTTCTATTTATTAAAAGAAAAAAAAAGGTCCATCGCCATAAGCCTTTGGTGAATATTCTGATTCTAGTCAGGCTTTAACTGCCCTAATTTGTACTAAGAAAATCCCACTATAATTGTCTTGGCGTGTTGTTTTTTTTCTTCGATAATCAATACTTTTTTAGCGACTCCGAAAGAGAGAAAGTCACTATTAATTCTTTGTGGTCTGTCTGTCCGTCTATCACGTTTAGATATCTAAAACTTAAAATAAATTATTTTACTATGTGCGAAAAAAAGATTCTTCTACTTTCGTTTACCGCGAGCAAGCCTTTTAGTTTGTGAAATTCACTATGCAAATCTCTTTTTTTTTTTCATACAAAACAGCATTTGTAAAAATACTTTAAAAGTTATATATGTATATAGTTCGGATAGTGTTGGCGTGAACAATAAGGGCGTTTTTTGTGATATTTCTATTTTAAGTCTTAATATTAATAAAAAATTAAGATAAAATACTTAGTACTTATTTATTTGTTGTATAAACTTCTAATTGTTTACCACACCGTTTAGTTAAAAAAAAAAAAGAATGCACACTATATGCACATATATATCTTGTAAACTATTTATACTTCAGTGGATCTTGTTATACTGTGGTAATGTAACTATAACGTCTACGCATACTGCTATCTATACGTCCATTGCTTACATGTAGAGAATCTTGTAACAATCTTCTCGCCACCTATTCTCAGACAGGCGACACACATAGCCTCGTACATTGGATAAAGAAATCGTAGGTAATTTGCTTTAAATATACATTGTCATTGGATTGTGGGCATTGATAGTTTGTAGTTCATTGTTACAAATATCCACTGTAGGTATGAAGGTTTTCACTGTGACCTTTCGTTAGAGATACCGTTACTGTTAGTTCTTTATATTTACTATTACCATAATAATCTCATTAGCATCTTCATCTGTCAGAAACGAAAAGCGCTGCTGTTAAGCGCATTCTGTTAGTTCTCTATTTCCTACATTCTGTTAATTCTGATCTCACTCTCTAGCGAGTCGTCCTAAAATATCGAAACCTGCCTTTTAACCTGAGACGACTCCGAGTGGCTTCAGAAGGTCTGCTTCTTTAGTGCCCTTCAACATGGTGCTTCATAGCGTCCATACAGGTCATGTAACACAACAGACAGACACACACCTGCCTACCTCTCTCTCTCTCTCTCTCTCCCTCCTTATATCCTACTATTTTATTACTCTCTGTAGTGACGAATACGTGAGTTATTGTTTGACTTAAGCCACGCAAATTATCCCCCTTTGGGGCAGTGCCCCGTTCTGTACTGCTCTATTATCGATAGTTCCGGTCTATTAGCTTCCACCATGGATCTTCTTGTTGTAGTCGGCGTGAGCCTTGTAATTTTTCTAGGATTTCAACCTTTTCTCATGTTTCACTCTCGGATTTTATGCTTTTTGACTTACGTTGCCTAATAAATAGCGGACCCGTAGGGACCGCCCATGAGTTTGTGAAAATAGAACACATACTCTCTTTATTAGCTGCTTTTTATTTTGCACTTTGAAATAAGTATAAAAGGTATATCTTTGTTCTAAAGTATATAAAAATCCCGTTATATTAAATGATGTTTTAAAAAATAGACTATTAAATATGTTGAGTCTATGTCATAGACGAATTTGCGTAGCCACGTCTAATACTGCTCGATGACAATGTGTTAGCTACCTGATAGTGATATAGCTTTATTACATATATGTCTCTCCAAAATAGGGCTCCACAGCCACATGAACAATTGTACAAGATGAACTACAGTCGTACTACGACTGGAAGGAGGTCAACGATGATATCTTTGTTAGCTACCTGGTATAGCTCTATTACCTACATGGTAAAGCTTTGCTAGCTACCTGGTATCGCTTTGTTCTAAGGAAGATTTAAATTCCCTCAAAGTAAATGTGTCCTGTTTTCAAAATGAAGTGTTTAAAAAGTTAAACACACTCATTGCATCTCCATTTGTTTTGTTTACTCCTGGAAGGTGGCACGGAGTTATGTTTGGGAAACTGATCCCCCCATCCAGGTGATTTTTTGCAATCGATAGTCACTAGCTGATCAATTGGAGATATTTGTTGGAGCCACGTTGTTATCTGTTGTCAGGGTTCAACTTCTGGTGTCACGGACCAACTCTTTGTATCTTGTTCATCTCAATCTCGTTGGGAACGGAAACAAAAGAATTTTACATTTTGTTCAGAGGTTCTCAATTTCCAAGACTTTGCTAAGACCTATAAAGATAAAATTCTACTCTCTACATTTGTAGAGGATTTGGAGGAGCATTCTTACTATTTGTGTTGTTCAGATTGTATGATATTTAATGCATGTGAGTTGAGATCTAGTCCTTGTGTCCTCATTGCTCATTTTAGTATACTATTTTATATGCAAGACGCAATTTCACTAGCTCTTGTCTTCCATATTATTTACTCACAGTGACACAGACGATACTAATATACCTGACAAGCTATACACACTCATTTGAAGAGTCGAATCATTAAAAACTAAAGGTTTTCTTATTTCGTTGAATCCGCTAATGCTTACAAAATATTGTCTAAGAAAAATCAAAATTAATCGAATTCGTGCGTTAGTTCTCTTTATTTCCCACATTCTGTTAGTTCTCTTTATTTCCTACATTCTGTTAGTTCTCTTCATTGCCTACATTCTGTTAGTTCTTTTTATTTCCCACATTTTGTTAGTTCTCTTCATTGCCTACATTCTGTTAGTTCTCTTCATTGCCTACATTCTGTTAGTTCTCTTTATTTCCTATATTCTGTTAGTTCTATTTATTTCCTACATTCTGTTAGTTCTCTTCATTGCCTACATTCTGTCAGTTCTCTTTATTTCCCACATTCTGTTAGTTCTCTTTATTTCCTACATTCTGTTAGTTCTATTTATTTCCTACATTCTGTTAGTTCTCTTTATTTCCTACATTGTATCTCCATTAAACCTTTGCCTCGATTTGATTTTTTCCCGCTTCTTAATCTTGAAACCCGTCAATTTATAGCATGTGTCATTTTCTAATGCAATCGACCTAAAAAAAAAGTGCATTTTCAAACGAAGACATTTTGTTCACATTTTTTTCTAGTTACACTACTCTATAATCAGCCTAGTGGCGTCCCGCTGACAAGGTTGGACAATCTTTCTTGTCTTGTTCGATTGCTGTGTCGTCTTTCGGGGCTCAGTCTTGTGAATTATGATCATTTGGGGTGGGTTGTTTTTTTTTATTTGGTTCCTCTTGTAATTAGATTGATATTCTCTGGCTCTCAGCTGTGATGCTTGGGGAGGAGGACTGTCTTTTTGTTGGCGTCACTTTTAGCTCGGGGGAGGGGGAGTGACAAATCAACGTTAATGTGTGCTGGTAGATGTATGTTGATGTTGAGTATTAGATGTATGTTGATATTGAGTAATGGATGAAAGCTGATGTAGACTGATAAAGGTAAGTTGATGGTGAGTAATAGATGTATGTTAATGTTAATTGATAAGTGTATGTTGATGTTCAGCGATAGATTATGTTTATGTTGAGTGATTATATACGTTGATTATATTGGTTGGTTTCACACAGGGTCTGCTAACTCTTCAGTTTGTAGAATCAACTTCGTTTTGTCAGTTTTTTTTTCTTCTCTTTATCATTTGTGTGCTATTTTTTTTTTTTTTTTTTTTTTTGAAAACCATTGCAACGGCATTTTTATTTTTTAAGTAATGTTAAAATGGACGTTCGTTGTTAATTTAATCAGCACAAAAGTAACTTACAACACCAACAAAATGTAAAGTACATAAAGACAGGCGCAGCGCCAAAGATTTAATCGCAAACGTGTTCTTTCAGTGCAAAGTAAAAGACATCATTATTAGTTAGTATTAGTGCAGCGCAACCACATTATATGGACGTTTCATGGTGTCAGTTCTCATTTTGTTACATTTGTCTGACTTGTAGTGTAGTGCTAATGGCGTAACAGAGCGTTATTCATTGCCTGGTTCTTGGAAATATGCTTGGAAACAGAGTACAGGAAAAAAGCGAATCGTTGTATTGAGAGTCGCAGCATGTGTTTTAGATTGAAACTCACACACTCACACGGTATATATTTGTGCCCGCACTCTTCCACAAAGCGCAAAGCCACATCCATCAAGAGACTTACACTTTAACATTCCATTCTCCAATCCGTGCTCTTCGTTCCTCTGCAGACTTCGGGCCAGTGATAAATGGAGATTTCCCATTGGATGGGTTAATCAGATGATTTCCATCTCTTAATGGAACCGGGCGGTGTGCTGTCAGCTCACGGGGCGCAAATCTTTCATCTTTCCCATGGACATGTCATTGTCTCCCCCTACTGATTGCATAGGTTCAGTCAGCGAGCTCTGTTGACATTGACTTTTCAAGCAATCAAGGGGGAATCACTGCTTTGGGAAGAATCATCATTTAGTTGATTTTCCCCTCCAATGACGTCCAGAGGTCTTGTAGCCGGACTATCCTGCTCTGTTTTTACAAGTCAACATGGCGATCATGAAGCTATTTTTTTTTCTTCTCCCCATATTTCGTCATAAAAAAATCGCTGCCAGGCCCAGAGAGAAATAATTCTATACTTTTCAAGTGACCACTTGTCATGACGCCGTACTCTAGATCTGCTATTCTGTTTGCTCTCAAGGATTCTGAAATATAACAAAGAAAACCCTAGCATTAATGGGAAAAAAAAATCATAGCTAGGATTATCTTTAGACTAGTGACTAGTGCTACTTTCATGGAAGTTCTGTAGGCAGGCCACAATGACGACATTGTTATTTTTGTATCGAGTCAGAACCGTTACTGGATTTTAATAAATTATTTCGCTGGCTTAACAAGCTGATTTGGTTTTGGAGGTAGGGATTAAAGAGAATGTAGGAAACAGTGGCAGAGACACAATAGAGAGAAGGTAGAAAATAGAAAGGAGGTAGGAAATACAGCGGGCGAAGCTAGGAATTTTCCATCATTTGCGGCCCCGGGAGGCTCGATCTCTTTGTGGGCCCCTGCATTTTGCGTAATATCTATATTTTAATTAAAACAATACTCATGCGCATTCAAGTCTACAAATCCCATTCAGCTGTTTGTTAACCAGACTTTGTAGCTTGTATAAACCTTTAATTATTTTAAGTGGGTTCTATGCAAATGTTTAGAGAAGCCAAAGGCGGAAACAATGAAAAATTAATAACTACACTTGAAGCTTATGACATTTTTACTATCACCAGACAGCAATGACACTCAATCATTTTAGGAGTCAGGAAAAAAACCAACAAATATTGATCTCAAATCATTTCTTTTTCTGTTCAATTTTCAAGCCTACGAGTGTGAATGCCCCGGGTTTCTCCTCTCTTTTCTTTTAGTCATCAACAATTTAAAATTCGTAATGACGTCATCGGGTTCTAAATCTGTTCAAAGTGCTGCAAATATAATGTCGACTTCTAAACTAATCAACATAAAAGGTTCCTTGCATTCTGTAGAAGGGAAATCTGTCGGCGTCTTTGAAATTTCAACTCCGGTCAAATTCTGTTTGAAGCCTTAGCACTAGAAGTCCTACAAAGACAAACAAATTTCTCAATCCATTGACATTTTCCTTATCTTACAGGTCTTCGCGTTCTCACGTGTATAACTCATTGAACGAATTCCAGTGAAAATTTAATTTCAACTCATACAAGTTTCTTTTAAATATGTATATATTTGTTAAAAACTGTTTGAAACCAATCAGTCGAACTCACGTTGGTTTGAAGAAGGGTTAGGGTTAGGCATGGGTCCTTCTGGGCGACAAAAGTACAATCTAAAGACATAATTTAAGTAATCCAGACAGACCATTACTGACTAATACAGTGTACTTCAACAATAAAAAACATTGGGGACTGTTTTAAAACCTCAGTTGGGGTGAGACAAGACTACGTATTTTAAACAACATTTTTCAATGTCTGTATTGAAAGGTTATCAGTGTGTGTAAATGTGTTGATGTGTAAGTGTGTGTGTGTCGATTCAAGTGTCAGAAATTCATATGATCCCTGCCCCCACCTCTTCCAAAAAGGGGTTTATAGACAGTGTGATGTGACCGCTCGGCGAATGTGAGTTAATCTGAGCACAATCTGTATTTGAGCTGAAATTTTATGAACGTTTTCCGGCGATAGGCTCCCCTTGGACGCTGTTTATTGGCTAACTGACAGGGATGAAAGAAGTAGTAACTCAATGACAGTGTACCTACTACTTACGAAATGGGGGACACTTGATTCTGGTCCTCTTCGAGACGGACATTGTCCAGTTTTATTTCCGATGCCTTCATTGCATGGTAGATATTGACGTTGTAGACCAGAGTTTCCCAAACTGTGTACCGCGAAACCCTAGTGTTCCATGAGGACTAAATAGGTGTTCCATGAATTACTGGCCTAATGAACGAGCAGGCCACTGAAGGAATTCATCTCTCTTAAAAAGTAAGCAATGTTCCGCTATATATTCAGAATGTGCGAAGTGTTCGCTAAATATTCAGAATGTGCGAAGTGTTCGCTAACTATTCAGAATGTGCGAAGTGTTCTGTTAGAGACAAAGTTTAGGGAAACACTGATGCATACCAGATCTTTATCATGAGAAACGTGCTTTTAAGTTATTCCAAACTTTTTCCTACTCATGAATTGAGAATCCTTTATACACTTCACTTGTTCAAATGCATTTCTCTTGTTGAAGAGCTTAGTACTATGACTCTAGTGGACCTTGGTGTATTGATGTTTAAAGAAGATCTACAGTACCGTACATGTCAACTTTTTTTTTTGTCTCGAGGGACTTCCTCCTCATTAGATGTGGTCAAGTGAACTCCTAAGTGGAAACGCATGGCTGAGCTCCCTGCCAGACCAATCACATAGATCTAGTTTCTCCCTCCACGTCATCAGTAGCCACGTGTGGTTCATGTTACTTTGAAACTGGACCTATGTGTTAATAGTTATTCACTTTCACTGTTGACCCTTCTAGATCTATATTTTAAAAGTGGACACTTTCTATGGTCAAACTAGTTTTCTGTTTATTCCAAATTGAGTAAGTAACTTACAATTCACTTATCCATTTCAAGTAACCGTAACAATAAAGGTAACTGCTTTGTCAATAAAAATAAAATAGCAATTTTAGCTTCTATTGATTCATATTTATATATATATATATATATTTATATCGAGATGCCTATTAACGGATATTTACCTGTTAGTAATCTTTGTATGCATTTTGTGTGATTTTTGATACACTGCTAATGAATTTATAATAATTTCTAAGATACTTATAAGAAGATATTTAACCTTTAATGTGAGACTGTATATTTGACCTTAAATGTGAGACTATATTTGAAACGCTTTTCGAGTCGATGTTCTTTGAAACATTTTTGGCATATAGAGTTAATAGAGACGCGTCCTGTCAAAGAGTTTTGTTGTCAGTAGCCTGGTGGAACAATTAGTACTGTATACCTATCAAAAAAATTATATAAAACATCCAGTTACTAATCTGTACACTATCTTTCAAAAAGCGCTGGCCTATAAAAGATAAAAATACAATAAAGCACCAGTTTGAGAAAAATGTCTGTGTCGTGGTGAAATAGAAAAGTCCACGGGAGAACTTTTCTAAAACATCGATTGCAAGAGAATCATGTTGATATAGACATTTGTTAGCGGAAACAAGCGTATCTACGTGTCTAGTGTTAGGCACTTAGTATAGAGACACTGCATAGTTGACGCACTTTGAACGCGACATTTAGTGACGTCGCAGACATTGGGGTTTGCTAGTGATCTACACAACTTTAACGGAAAACAATGTCAATTTATAACGCTCTTTTAAATTCAGACTGACGTTGTTTTTTTCTAATTCTAATTTTCTTTTTTTTTGGATTGAAACCTTAGTAACAAAAAACGTATTAATGCTAATGACAAACTTTCTTGCATTTTTTTTCTTCTTCATCATTCTTCAACGAGAATGTATTTGTGAAGTTTGCGCGCGACTCCAGTGGTTATAGGAAACCAGTCATCCATAACGCTGAAGAGTCAAGAGAGGAGGGGAGAGCCTTAATGCACTCGGGTTGAAAGCTGACATGGAGGAAGGACTAAGTAATAAAGTCTAAGAACCGAAGCGTGCAGACCAGTGGAAGAATACAACAAGCATCGATTTTTGATAGCCGCACATCGATGGTTGAACTAAGAGAGTCCCTTGTGTATTAGAATGAATCATTTATTCGGGACAGGAAGATAAACAAAACTGTTTCCGCTTCCATAACGTCCTTACCTTACAGCGGACCTGTTCTCCTCCCAACCCTATACATATCGAATTTTTTTTTTCTTTTTTTTTTGTAATTACCTGAAGTGGACATAGTTATGACTATTTGGCACATCAGCACATTTTATGTCAGTAATGCCCATTGGACATAAGCAGTGCTAGTTAATGGTAAGGGGGAAAAATAATGATATAGCTCTTTTTTTTTATTGAAATAATAAATGTTGTACGCCTATTGTTTTTTTTTTCTGCTTTATTTTTGTTTTCCCCCTATGCCTTTTTTCCCTGGATAGTCTGTAGCCACTGTTACATCAATCTTGTTACTGCAAGACGCTCTAGTCTTGTTGGCATCTCAATTAAAACATCCCAATTGAAACAATTCCCTAATGGTGTTGTTGTTGTTAGCGGATGGCCGGCACCTGATCTCTGCCTGATCTAGCTTTTGTGGTAGAAATCGAACGCTTCTGTGTCCGTCGCAATGTCACGGTGACCCGGGAGCGGCTTATTGACCAGTCTCTGCATCTAAGAATATCTCGCCTTCTGCTGTCTCTTGGTTTGTCAACTGAAACGTTGGCAAGAAGTCGTGTGTGCATGCGTGCATTGACTTGTTTAGTGACTAATTGGAGATTTATTTACTACTAGTCACGTCATTGTTCGTGTAGTTGACCAGTCTCAACCCATTTCCTTTTTTTTAAATCATTTATGTAGTCCGTAGTTTTTCAAACAGAGTTAGGTCCATTCACTCTTTGATGTTCTTTCCCCCCCCCCTCTCGTCAGTACCATCGATGGCCGCCTTCAGTCATAGAACGGTTATGGTTCATCTCGTAGTTCACTATTTCACGTGACTTTAGAGACCTTACAAAAAGTGTTAAGCCCATTTAACTGTTACATCGCCCGAAGTAACTCTTTATTTCAATGACGCTTCAATGATGCTATCATAACATCTTAGAGAACTTATAAGTTAACCATGTTTCCCCCGTGAAAGAGAAGTTTCAGATGCACATGCATCAATGACTTACTTATAAAACGATGCACTCTATAAACCAGTCTCCCATTAAAACGGTGAGAGCGGTGTAGCCAAACCTACATTTGGTCTATGACTATGGGATGACTCCTCTCAAGGCCAGCCCACTGTGCACATATTTACCAGGATTTGAACCCGGGCCCTCAGGTTCGGAGGCCAAGCGTTTAACCATTCGACCACCGCACCACCCTTTGTCTCAAGACGTGGGCCGGAAATGTATAGCTACCGCCCAAGGCCGGCCCTAACAATCGAGAACCCATTCTGTGTAGGAATAGGGATAATAAGTGACAAATTAAGATTTTTTATTAGAAACTAAATTCGTCTTTGCATTTTATTCATTCTTCACATGAAAAAAAGGCGATCAAATTAAAAAAAAATATTGCTTTCCATTTTCAAGATATATTTAGATATTGTTTATATGCCAGTGACTCCCATAGTAAATTAAAAAAAAAAGTAAAGGGAATTTCCGGTTTTGGTTAAAATTCGCCCTCTTAATTAATTTTTATAAATGAAAGCTGACAATGCCTTTAATATCGTGCGTTGAATTGGCACCCCGAAACAACAATGTTGTCTATTTTTCCTGGACATTTTATTGAGTTTTCAGGAGATTTAAGAATTAGCGGGGGGGGGGGGGGGGCCTACGACAGAGCGGGACCACTGCGACCGCATAGGTTACAGTGACCTAAGGCCTGCACTGCCCCCGCCCAAACCCACCATGCCCGTAAACGTTTGGGCACCTCTGTTATTTTAGCGCATCATTTCCTCGCCTCTTAAATTCTGTTTGACTCGACACAGCACCGCTAACGTGGTTCTCATTCGGCGCATTTAATCACACATTCCTGTCGGATAATGGGGAAGTATTTACCCTATACTTTATTAATAGCTGTAAATATTAGTTATCTAACTGGGGGTCCAGATTTTTCTCCCTTGATTTAACTCGTGTACAAACTGTTGGAGATTTCAATGATATATTTTGATCGTTTCTTTCTTTACAATTGTATTGCTTATGTAGGGTCTTCTTTCTTTAAGCAATTCGAGTCATATTGATCCAATGTAGTCGACATTGAACCCAAAGATATGTCTGCGATATTCAATATATAAAAAAAAAACTACTTTCAGACCTTGTGGTCTAAATGGCAGATGTCATGTGCTTATGTGGCCTACGGTTAACGAGGCTGTCATGTGGTCAGCACAATGACCAACCGCCTTTACTTTTCACCAACTACTGTCAGGTACTTATTAGAGCTAGGTGCCTAAAAATCCCGAAATTAAAAATCCCATTCTTCACCAGGATTAAAACAAGGGCCCCCCCCCGATTCGGAAATCAAGCGCTTTGCCGCTCAGCCTCCGCGGCCTCAAGTTAACATGCGCTTTAAAAAAAAATTGAGGAAGATTGAGAGAGATACAGATAAAGTAAGCGATGTCAAAGTAGATAAAATAAGCGATGTCAAGTAGCTACATATCTTGAGAGTAGCAATTAGCATTCCGTATCAACGCTGTGTTATTACCGTTACTATATGCTTACAGTTGCACTGTTATACAGCGAGCGTCTAATACTTAGTCCTTACGAAATATTACCTTTTTACCATCGTGAAAATGCACTAAAATTATATCTTGTCAACGCATAACTTTTAAACACTTCGTATATTCTGTACACCAGATACCCCAAAACGTTAGCTATTTATCTTAACCGGCCATAAATGAAAATGTCGAGAAGAGCAAGGTAGGTTTTCTTTGTGATGTAGTCATCTCTATTTTTTTCATGTAACCCCTGACTTTTCGTTTCCAAAACCTCTTATCTCATGACAATATTGCTTTTTTAATTGATAAAATGATAGAATTTTTTTTTTTTTTTAGATCTCCTGGATTTTAATTCAATTTCCGGAAATTTTCTCAAACTATTGATTTTTTGACAATTTCAGACTTACATTGGGTTTTCAAAAAGAGGTTTGTGTTGTGTTTTTCAAACACATAAACACATAATGTGATTGACGTTTACGTCTGTCTGGTCGTGTGGTATGCGCTCTGTACTGTCATCTCGATGTTCGTGGGTTCGAACCCTGGCTCCATTCCCTCGCCTTGGTGTAAATCAATTCTGTAGGAACATCTGTTCAAATGTAAAGCCAAACCAAGTTGATGTAGTGTATAAATACAAAATGTTTCTTGAGTTTTCTTGGGTTCACTGAAAGTTGGCAGAGTTGTGGACACGTGACTTTATCAATGGTACGTTTTTGTTGAATTCTGTGGATATGAAGAAAGAGATATTGAAAGATTTAAGATTGATTCCTCTATTTGATATTGAAAATGCAATTAGTTTGAACTTGCATGTCGATTGCCTTTAGAACATTGACTTCACGATTGCGGCATATATTGTTGAGATATTTGTGTGTGTCTGTTATTAGAAGAGGGGTATAACAGTAGTAGGTATATGGTGCCCTAACCTGTGTATATGTATCTGTGTGTGCCTTAGTAGTGACCAGTGACCTGTTAATAAAGATCTAGGTAGACAAGCTGGCAGGCTGAACTGGGTCAGTTGTTAAACATGATTTGTGAAGATTCCTGTTGTATTGCCAGATCACAATCAGGTTGTTGTTCACGGGGTCTGGTCGCAATAAAAGACATCATGCCAAAAAAAAAATGAATGTTGTAAGTGGAAAAGTGCCTTCACTTGGACAGTCTAACAAAACAGTTGCTCTCCTCCTTGTACATTCCTTCAGGTTTAAGAAATCGTATAGAATCGCTGTTGGTACAGAACATTTGCCTTTTAATCTCTCTTGAAGCCAGGTTTTAGCAGTGTTTGTTAAGAAAGTCCGTTTTCTGAAAGAAAGTAATGAAAGTGGAACTCACACCAATGTTTCATATTACGTTTACGGATGTCAGGTCGTGTGTTATGCTTTATACTTGCCCATCCTTAAGGTTTGCAATCCTTGCAATAACTTTGACATTTTAGTTCCTTGGCACTGAGGGGGGCGGTGTTACAATTACTTATTGATCACAAGATAAATGATTTGAAAAATAAAATCTCAAAACACTTGTTCTGGGGCTTCTGACACCATTTTTTTTATGCCTACTTCGATGACAATTTCCGTAATCACATGACTTGTACCTTTCTTATCGTGCATTGTATTGTGGTTACAAGATTGGACTTTTCTGTGTAGGATTGTATTGTTTTCATCTGACAAAATAGCAGTTTCAGTGTGTTGAATAATTTTGTTGAAATTTCAACCTTTGTCTACACCAGCAGTCTACTGTGTATAACGATCTTATAGTTTTTATACTTCTGATGTGAACGTCTGGTCTTGAACTGGTTCTAGAACAATATATGTGCACCAATCAACGGATTATCTCCACCGTACATAGTTGTTTATGCCCTTGTGCTACCTCTTTCGGGCATTCTTTACCCTAATAGAAGGTAGAGTGTCTCATGACTGCTATAGTGTAGTCCGTTTGTCTGTCAGACAAAGAAAAAATGAATTGCCCTGTCGTAGACCACCTTACCCTGACAACTCCCTTTAGATTGGTTGGAGGAGAAAGAACAAGAGTAAGGAAGAGAGAGAACATAATCAATAAGAATTTTATGGTGACTTGCTTGAGTTGTCTCACTAGAAAATCACCCCACACACACACACACACACACAGACACACACATACACCCTCTTCTGTAACCATCCCGCTTTGATCCAGTCATAAAATCAAGATTCGACTTGTTCGTACTTCTTTCTTCTCTTTTTACCAAACATCTTTGTATGTGCGTGTGAGTGTGTTCGCGCGTGAGTTGAGTGTATTTATCACTCAATCCTCCTTTTTTTTTTTTTTTGCATGCTCTTTACTTGTGAATATATTGAACGCTTCTTTTTTTGTTTTCTTGAAGATTCAGAATTATTTTTTTTTAAAGTACAGATGATGTGCTAATTAGAAAATAGAACAAAATGATATTTCTTTCAGCGATGCTGGTTTTTTTTTTTTTTTGTTTAACCAGCGCACCATCCAGTGCGCTCATTTCTGTGTGTGTGTCTTTTTGCGAGTGCTTGTGTGTTCGGGCTCACAAAACAAGAAAAAGAAACATGTGATCTCAGAGTGAGTTCCCCTGGCATAGTTCTTCCATCTCCTGAGATGATCGCCTTCCAGGACGCTATGCAAATACAAGCTGCTTTCCTTCCCCCCCCCCGTTGTATGCCCTGCGTCCACCCCACAGACTTTCTACTCCCTCTGTTTCTCCTCTGTCCTCCACTGGTCTCATCCACACCCCAAGTCTACAACGTCCTGGAATCAAATGCGCTTTTTTCGTTTCTATGGTTTGCATCGTGTTTGTCTCCCTTTATGTTTACATTCCACCCCACCCCATCCCCCAAATCCTTTCTTTCAGCCAAACATATCACACTTGCATCTTCGGCGTGTCATCCCTGGCGATAGTAAAATCACTGTAGGATGCCAATGTGACCGAATTCGAATTTATGAAAGGCTTGTCATTGATAGATAGTAAGACAGAAACATGTGGGTATTTTATTGTCAAGAGCCTTATCAACCAAAGTCATTTTTGTTTAGAATGATAAAATAAACACATTTTTTTGTAACAAAAGATTAACAAAATAAATAAAAAAAAAAAACCCAGATGTATTCAACTGTGCCATTACATCTCAATTAAGTTGAAATTTCCCGCCATTTGAAACCTCATGCATGTGATCTGCAAGTCAATCGGCAGACGAGATCCCAGCGCCATCTTATTTCAAATGCTGAAAAAAAAAATCATTCCGTTCTCTGTGCTTTGGTTTAACCTCTTGCTCTTTTCTTGTCGTAATGTTTTGTTTTTAATTTATGAAATGTGCGTGTCGGTATATCAGTGTTGGACCTGTGTTCCTGTCTGTCTGGGGGAGCTCCACAAAACAAAAAATGGAAAAAAGTGCAGGCGAATTTTCCAGAATTTTCACAGCGATTTTTTTTTCTTTTGCTTCCACTCACATTTAGTTTTATTTTATTTTTTTTTTGGACCTACATGATGTCCACTAGCGACATTTTCTTACGTCCACTAGTGTGTCGCTTTCACGCGCCGGCCAATGTACACGCCACACGCCCCAGCACTCGTCGTTAATCTCGAGGACCGGATAATGCCCAAGGGCCGTAGAGTGGGCGTCACTGTCATATCGCACACATTGCGCCCTCTAGTGGTCTTGTAACGAGGCACGGCATTTTGGCAAGTGCTTTTTTATTTTTTAGTGTCGGCTGCAGTATCTGCTGTGGAGCACGTCGTGACAGTGTTAAACGTTTTCTTTTCCCGTTGTGTAACTTATGCAGAATCTCACTGCTTTGAGAAGCCTTGGTTTTAAATAGAAGAAGAAAACATGTATTTAAAAGTTTTAATCGCAGTGACAGATGTGTGAGTTAACAGATCCATATATTGATAAATCTACATGGCCTATTTTTTTATACATGGCTTTGTGTGTGTGTGTGTGTACGTGAGCTTGTAAAGGTTTAAAAATTCGGGTCAAATTGTTTTTCTTTTTCTTTCTGTAATTGTCTGTTCTTGACATAGATTTACTTCCCTTTGCACTATTTATTTTCATCTACTTTTCGTTTTACCGTTATTTGTGACGTTGCTCTCATTTTTTTTTCCTTTCTTTCATATCCTATCGATTAATTTTTTTTTTTATTTCAGGCTAATCTGTCTTAACCTGACATCGTGATGTTTCTGTATTCATGACACGCAGATGTTGTGCACAGACTTTTGACTTTTGAATCGCCGTTTAGAACTAGATGCCAGCGATGTGAACTAGTCAAAACGTGATGAGCACGCCTATTCACGGCATCTCACCTCAAGGGGACACAAAATACAAAGAATTGGGAACATAGCGGTGACGGCAACGCACACAAAGCAGGATGAATTGATGATCGAAGCTGGCTGACTCCATGGGTGCACTGTGGTCGTACTTCAGGCTGTTCCAGCCGCATCGTTGCCGGTTTTGGCCTTGCCTGATTACCCTGGCCCTGACCATCGTGTTCCTCCAGCTGATTCACATGGCCCTGCTGTCTCGCCTGGAAGAGAAGGAAGCCCGCCTGAGGGAGACCAAGTCTGTTGGGCGTCAGCTCCAAGGAAGAATGTTCAAGAACGTCCTCGGGGAGATGCTGGAACGGGTGAGGAACTCGTACCGCTTCGACAAGAGCGGCACCTACCACGTGCTCGACAATTTCCTGACCTCGGAGCACGTCGTCCTGGGGCGCGGAGAATACGACGTCAGCATCGCCACGCACAGCTCGTCCGGTAATCTGGCCCACCTAGTCGAGCTCAGTGAAAGATGGCGGGGTCCCATCTCGGTGTCGGTTTTCACTTTCGACGACGATTTCGCCCAGACCGTGTCAAGTCTTGTCCACTATCATTTCTGCAACGACCACATTTACCGCCACGTCAGCTTTCATCTCGTGTATCCCATCAGCCGGGCCCCGAAGCACTTAGACGCCCTTTCTCAGATGACGCTCTCCTGCGTGGATTACGCCCACGCCCAGCTCGTAGTGGCCCCCATCCCATCTCTTCCAAACTATGCAAACAAAGACTTGGACTACCCCAACAACCTACTCCGAAATCTGGCTATCAACTACGCCTTGACTCCTTACATCTTCATGGTCGACGTGGACATGGTGCCCTCGGAGAACCTCAGAGTGCAGTTCCATTC
>JADKLZ010058233.1:0-13978 GCA_021533235.1 Biomphalaria straminea | reverse complement strand
AGTTAATATAAGCTTTAAAAAAAACGGACAGACAGAGTTAATATAAGCTTTAAAAAAAACCGGACAGACAGAGTTAATATAAGCTTTAAAAAAAACGTACAGACAGAGTTAATATAAGTTAATATAAGCTTTAAAAAAACGGGCAGACTGACAGAGTTAATGTAAGCCTTGTAAAAAAAAAGGCTGGTTGAATGATGTCCAAATGCCTTGGTGAGTTTATTACTGTCTAGTTTCTTCATTAAAATGTGTCAGTACATGAGAGGAGTTTCACACACTGCAGCTTGTCCATTTAGCACTGACACTAATTATGTCAACGAAATAAATTTTCTTTTTAGATGATGTTAGTGTAGTTTGTAGCTCGTGCTTCTTGTTCGTTTGTGTCTGTTTTGTGGCTGAAAGTCATTAGGTTAATTGATTTGTCACTATTCTATCATACATTCATCTCGGCGATAGAATCTACTTGCTGACATCATTATATCATTACAGTCATCGATTAGTCATTGGTTTGATTGATTGGCTCCTTATCCGACTCTCGGACATTGGCAATTTGCTTTGGCTATTTCTTTGTTGACACTATTGTATTGTTTGACGTTGACCACTTTGATTAGGATATAATGTAAACTGGTTGGATTGAGCTGATCGTTAATTCAATAGCTCGGGTTTCGACTCGAGTTTGTTTCCACAGCTTGAAAGAGTTTGAGGCAATGATTTGAACTTTGCTACACTCATTAAAGCCTTACCTAGTTTGACATCGTGAAAGACATAAAATGGGTCATAAAAACTAGTCCTTGCGGTCCACGAAATAAAGAAGACTTAGACATGAGTCAATGTACAAGTCACATTGACCTGTGTAGAAAAGATTGAAGCACCATGATGTGTTTTTACAGATTTTCATCCATGACGGAAATGCTATAAGTAGTTATCTTTTTGGTGTATCCTATGTATAGAATTAAGGGAAGCGTTTTTTTTAAAGGTATATCAACATGTTTGTGTATTTTTCAGCACTACAGAATCAACATTGCTTAGCTCTTCCCTTTTTTTTTAAGCTCAATTATATATATAGTTCGTCCATCGTGGTTCGATGATGACCACTTTGTCATCCAGTGGGCTGAGGGCTTTGCACTGGGGTTTGTGCCTCCTCATGTGTCTGGTGAGACCTAAGCGAGCCCGGAATGTTCGACCGCACTCTGGGCAGGTAATTCCAGCTGGAGCTAGTGTCGTTTGCCTTGCTTTCCTCGGGCACGACATGGCCTATACTGTGCCGATGTGCCTAAAACTAAAACCAAACTAAACTAAACTTGCTTTCCTTCTCTGGCGTTTTTCTTTCGCCAGCATTGTTCTTTTTTCCTCAGCAACCTGTGCGCCGGATCTCGCAGCGCGGCGCCATGATACTCTGTCATGTGCCTCAATTATATTTTGGTTGGTAACATTGAGGTTCAATTTAGCGTCTTGATCAGTTAGTTTTATCGTGATTAAATCTCCACTACATGCAGGTGATTTAATTTTATACTGAATTTATTTTAGATGCTAAAGATATCATGACAACAATAATATAAAAAAAAGGAACTTGGATGCAGTGCTATTGCTACGTGTTTAGTGCTACAGTTTTAATTCGTTTGTCTTTGTTCTTTCAAGTCCTGATAATTTTGTATTCAATTGAAATCATTGATCTGTTTCATTCTCTTCTCTATACACGCGAGGCGGTGGTCAATCTACCGCCATTTCCCCTTCTCCAAGCTGACTATTAAAACTGCAGGCGCCGTGTTTAATGGCTCCATTGTTGTCACTGAATGGCGCCCTAGAATTCAAGCTCCCCGAGTTTTGTTTATGCTTGATGCTTGGCACTAGGCTTCCTTGGTGTAAACCGTTTGTTTGGGCTGGGGGGTCGTCTTCCTCCTCACCCTTTCGTGTGTGTGGGGGGGGAGGGAGTGGTATTTAATTAACAGAATTCCTGAAAATTTATGAAGCCATAAAATAATTTTGTACTCTTTTTATCACTGTAAAACTTATTGGTTTGGTGTTCTACTCGAGCCTCTTCGACGGCCTATAGCAGGCGATGGTTCTGCAGCAGTCATTATAAAGCGTTACATAGTCTGACCACGTGACATAAAAGTTAACCTAGTTGTCCTTTAAATAAAGAAGAAAATGGCACAAAAACGTTGTGCGGATGTATGTAACAACATAAGGTCGACAATGCAAGGTCTCAGCTCTTTCGATCGAAGAGTTATTTTTTATTTCGTTGGCAGAAGTACGCTTTCAGTGTGGTGTCCTTGATATTGCTTAGTTTGTCTTTATTTCAAAATTCATCACAATCTTTTCCCCTTTTCTTTCTAACGTTTATTTTTAAACTTTCCATTGTATCGCCACAACATTTCTTGGTATCGCTTTCTCTTCTTTTTCTATCTTCCTGAATTTGACTGCTAAAGTAATAAAAACGGGATATAAAATTCAAAGTGTAAGAATGGACACTATAAACAATACAGATGTGTGACGTTATTACTTAAGGCTCGAGAATGTTGTCTACTTTAATACTGTTTTATTAAATAACAAAGCGACAAACATCTCTCCCAAAGTTATCTTTATTTTCTTTGTATTGTCTTGGCTTCATTTGAAGGCGCCGTGAAGCGTAAATATAATTAAACTTTTGTTTGGTTTCTCAATGTTTTTAAAAGCTAACCACGTCGTCAAGAATGTGTCGATCTGTGTTGTGTTGTTCTGAAACTTTGTTATAACAAGATGATACCTCTGTCATCTG
Organism: Biomphalaria straminea; assembly: GCA_021533235.1. Lineage (NCBI taxonomy): Eukaryota > Metazoa > Mollusca > Gastropoda > Planorbidae > Biomphalaria > Biomphalaria straminea. Next base: position 11,223 of record JADKLZ010058233.1, on the reverse strand, counting down.
TCACATTTTATTGGTGTACACGATGTGCTTCGGACAGTATCTATCTATCTATCTATCTGTCTGTCTGTCTGTCTGTCTTTACGTATGTATGTATCCACATCGTATGTATGTATCCACATCGGCATGATACATCTAATAATTGTCGATTTGTCTCAATCCCAAAACGTTGTAAGTACATTACTTATAAGATCTCTCACTCTTAAGTTTATAGATATCTATATAAAACTGATTGAGATATGGATGGCAGAACATGCGTTAATTTTATGAAGACGGACAAGAATAAATCACTAGACAGTAACATAGTATCATTAAAACATTTTATCTGAGTGTTGATCTGTAAATGTCGAAGCTTTTAAAACTGTTTGTGTATTTGACCGTTTGAAACATAGCGTTGCAATTTTATAATATTAAGGATATCAACTTTTTACATTGAACAGTCAAAATCCGTTGTGAACTTTGTAGAACGTCTCTGAATCCGATCAGGTCCAATGTGGACCTGGCATAATAGCCGTGTTGTGCTGGCCACACGACACCTTCGTTAATCGTCGTCCGTAGAAACAGATGACCTTTTGACACGTGTGCAGACACCCACACACGCATTAATCTGGAAAAGGGAGTGCCGAAGTATGTTACCCGGTTGTTAGTATCGCAGACTGTAGGGAGTGATAGTGAGTAGGTAAGTATGAGTGTGAGTGACCGAGTAGATGGTACTACGTCCCACTGGAGATGGACTTTGATAATCAAACTTATTCATAACCAGCTAATTCAATTAGCTGGGCAGACGGCTGGAGTTGAGCTGAGGTCATCGGACAGGGCACGGTTATGCTATCAGATGAAACAACCAGCTGTAGCCGCTTAAAGTTACAGACATCTCGAGAATATTCAGAGCGGGGGGGGATGTTCAGAAGTGGTGAGATGACTTTAGAGAGAGAGAGAGAGAGAGAGAAAGAAACACAGAAAGTGTGCCGAGAGTGAGGGCTAAGAGCATGTTAAGGGCTCATAGAATTGACTCTACTATATTTGTTGGAGTAACCATAGCGAACTTCATGGTAAGTGGTGTATAGTGGTGACATTAGCAATTAGAATTCTCTTCTGGTATAACTAGCTCGTTATAGTGAGCATGATGGGACAACATAATTTAGGTTCAGTTTATCCTAAGTATTACATTAAACATATAAACTTTATCTTCTTATCATTTCTAATGTAGCTTATTGACTCCAGAGTTTCTGAGTAATTTCTTTAAGTTTGTTGTGAACTTGCCCCCCCCCAACACACACACACACACACTGTTACGAAGCTCATAATGAATTGAAATACTCAACCTCAGATGGACATAAAACTGCTACGTTATCGAAGCTAAGTATTACAGGTGAAATATTAGATTTCTGACGACCAAATAACAAAACTAGATTGATGAAGATATGTAATGCCAACCATATACATACATTGGCCAGCAAAGCGGTTGACCACATTTCTCGTGCAGGTCAACTTTCGCATTATTTTTAGACTCGCTGTCGCCTAACTCAAGCTCTCGTACCGATCAGTTTACTGCTAAAGCTAACATAAATGTCATTCTAATTTTCTTTTATATATCTATTGACACATGTGTTGCCAACTCTGAAGTTTTCTGCTACATATAGAATTCACACAGCGATTTTAGCTGGAAACTCAAAGAGTTGATTTAATTATTATTTTTTTTTTTGGAGTTGATATTACACCTGTTGGCTAAACAGAGACACTGGTTAACAAATCAATACATTGTAATTAACATTACCTCTAGGGGATGGCTTTCTTCTGGAGCTTGTCTTTATACAGATTGTGTTTAAGACTTCTTAAACTCAGTTCCGGGCCCCCTGGGCTAGTCTAGCCGGAAACTATAATTTTTTATCGAAGCCTACTTGTGTTCGTAGTCAATGGTGAAAGAAAGTGGGTACAGATATTTTACAATGGTACATAATTTTGTATCACTTTATTGCTCGTAAATATGTAGAGTAGATAGAGATAGCTCTAGTTTAGTGTTGCCAGCACAATGTCAGTAGTAGCAATGTTTGTGTACCATGCGACTCACGGCAACTCAGTGGAGATATGTACAAACTTATTGTAAAACAAAGCTACTAGTTTTTTTTTTTTTGTTGTTTTACAAACCTATATAGAGATCTTTTGTCTACATGCTCATAACGTATCCAATTTCATGCTTTTAGCTTTCTCAATACACTATGATTCTATTACGTGTTTGGACCTGTTGGGAAGGGGTGGGGGGAGAAAGGATATCTGTGTGAATGCTACCATGATCGCTTTTTAAATGCATTGATTAAATAAAAAGGAGAACTATCTGAATTCTAACGTGAGGGGCTCAAGCCTTTTTTAAGCATACCCAAGCCACTAATCATTGTGCCAGGGAAGAGCTTTTTTTGAAAATAGGTTTTATAGTTATCTATTGTTAGTTTCAAACTTTAAAGCAGACGCCTATTTCTTTCTATATAGTTTAAAGGAGACTAATTCAACTTTACCACATTAGTCAAGTACAATTTCTTTCCCTTGTTCGATAATAAACAAAATGCCTAATTACCTTTAGTAAGTTATCTATTTGGTTAATTTTCTTTTTTGATTCTTGTGTTGTCAGGTTCAAGAAATAATTGTGCAAATTTTTCGTCTTGATCCGAGATTGGGTATGGGAGAAATAACGTGCGTACATTTTGTACCCGACAGATACAGAGTGAGTTGATATAAGCTTTGTAAAAAAAACAAAAAAAAAACATACAGATACAAACGTGATTCTAACTCTCAACATTTGGCTCGGATTCTAAGAAATGCTTTTTGAAACATTCACCGAGTGAGTGAAAGTGAGGACCTAAGTTTGTGTTTCGTGGTTTAATTCATCGGAAGAAAACAACATCTGACTAATCTACATTAGGTGGCATAGCAGAAATATTACAGCCTCTGTTTTAGGCGCGGTGGTATTGTTCTGGTATTGATCATGAGGCCCTCCTCCCCTCCAAAAAAAAAAAAAACTTCGCCATCGACCCGTGTTTTAGTTGTCACCTGATAGTGTCTTAACGATCACAAAGTTTCCATGCACTGGTCTTCACGAGAAACTAAGCTCTACACACACACACGCACGCACACGCGCGCGCTGTTTTCACATGACAATTGAACTAGTTGAGAAAATGTTTTTTTTTCCTATTTATTAAAAAGAAAAAAAAGATCCATCGCCATAAGCCTTTGGTGAATATTATGATTCTAGTCAGGCTTTAACTGCCCTAATTTGTACTAAGAAAATCCCACTATAATTGTCTTGGCGTGTTGTTTTCTTTCTTCGATAATCAATACTTATTTAGCGACTCCGAAAGAGAGAAAGTCACTATTAATTCTTTGTGGTCTGTCTGTCACGTTTAGATATCTAAAACTTAAAATAAATTATTTTACTATGTGCTGAAAAAGATTCTTCTACTTTCGTTTACCGCGAGCGAGCCTTTTAGTTTGTGAAATTTACTATGCAAATCTTTTTTTTTTTTCATACAAAACAGCATTTGTAAAAATATTTTAAAAGTTATATATGTATATAGTTCGGATAGTGTTGGCGTGAACAATAAGGGCGTTTTTGGTGATATTTCTATTTTAAGTCTTTTTATTAATAAAAAAAATTAAGATAAAATACTTAGTACTTATTTATTTGTTGTATAAACTTCTAATTGTTTACCACACCGTTTAGTTAAAAAAAGAATTCACAATATGTACATATCCATACCCTAAACATTATTCATACTGCAATGGATCTTGTTATACTGTGGTAATGTAACTACAACGTCAACGCATGCTGCTATCTATACGTCCATTGCTTACATGTACAAAATCTTGTAACAATCTTTTCTCTACCTATTCTCAGACAGGCGACAAGCATAACCTCGTAGACTGGATAAATTAATCGTAGGTAATTTGCTTTAAATATACATTGTTATTGGATTGTGGGCATTGATAGTTTGTAGTTCATTGTTTCAAATATCCACTGAAGGTATGAAGGTTTTCACTGTGACTTTTTGTTAACTAGAGATACCGGTACTGTTAGTTCTTTATATTTACTATTACCATAATAATCTTATTAGCATCTTTATTTGTCAGAAACGAAAAGCGCTGCTGTTAAGCGCATTCTGTTAGTTCTCTATTTCCTACATTCTGTTAAATCTGATCTCACTCTCTAGCGCGTCGTCCTAAAATATCGAAACCTGCCTTTTAACCTGAGACGACTCCGAGTGGCTTCAGAAGGTCTGCTTCTTTAGTGCCCTGCAACATGGTGCTTCATAGCGTCCATACAGGTCAAGTAACACAACAGACAGATACACACCTACCTCTCTCTCTCTCTCTCTCTCTCTCTCTCTCTCTCTCCTTATGTCCTACTATTTATTACTCTCTGTAGTGACGAATACGTGAGTTATTGTTTGACCCAAGCCACGCAAATTATCCCCCCTTTGGGGCAGTGCTGTACTGCTGTATTATCGATTGTTCCGGTCTATTAGATTCCACCATGGGTCGTCTTGTTGTAGTCGGCGTGAGCCTTGTAATTTTTCTAGGATGTCAACCTTTTCTCATGCTTCACTCTCGGATTTTGTTATGCTTTTTGACTTGCGTTGCCTAATAAATAGCGGACTCGTAGGGACAGCCCATGAGTTTGTGAAAATAGAACACATACTCTCTTTATTAGCTGCTTTTTTTTTTTTTTTCACTTTGAAATAAGTATAAAAGGTATATCTTTGTTCTAAAGCATATAAAAATCCCGTTATATTAAATGATTTAAAAAAAAATAGACTATTAAATATGTTGAGTCTATGTCATAGACGAATTTGCGTAGCCACGTCTAACACTGCTCGATGACAATGTGTTAGCTACCTGATAGTGATATAGCTTTATTACATATATGTCTCTCCAAAATAGGGCTCCACAGCCACATGAACAATTGTACAAGATGAACCACAGTCGTTCTACGACTGGAAGGAGGCCAACGATGATGATATCTTTGTTAGCTACCTGGTATAGCTCTATTACCTACATGGTATAGCTGTGTTAGCTACATGGTATAGCTCTATTACCTACATGGTATAGCTCTATTACCTACATGGTATAGCTCTATTACCTACAAGGTATAGCTCTATTACCTACGTGGTATAGCTCTATTACCTACATGGTAAAGCTTTGTTAGCTACCTGGTATAGCTTTGTTCTAAGGAAGATTTAAATTCCCTAAAAGTAAATGTGTCCTGTTTTCAAAATGAAGTGTTTAAAAAGTTAAACACACTCATTGCATCTCCATTTGTTTTGTTTACTCCTGGAAGGTGGCACGGAGTTATTTTTGGGAAACTGATCCCCCCATCCAGGTGATTGTTTTTGCAATCGATAGTCACTAGCTGATCAATTGGAGATATTTGTTGGAGCCACGTTGTTATCTGTTGTCAGGGTTCAACTTCTGGTGTCACGGACCAGTTATTTGTATCTTGTTCATCTCGTTGGAAACGGAAACAAAAGAATTTTACATTTTGTTCAGAGATTCTCAATTTCCCAGACTTTGCTAAGACCTATAAAGATAAAATTATACTCTCTACATTTGTAGAGGATTTGGAGGAGCATTCTTACTATTTGTGTTGTTCAGATTGTATGATATTTAATGCATGTGAGTTGAGATCTAGTCCTTGTGTCCTCCTCATTGCTCATTTTAGTATACTATTTTATATGCAAGACGCAATTTCACTAGCTCTTGTCTTCCATATTATTTACTCACAGTGACACAGACGATACTAATATACCTGACAAGCTATACACACTCATTTGAAGAGTCGAATCATTAAAAACTAAAGGTTTTCTTATTTCGTTGAATCCGCTAATGCTTACAAAATATTGTCTCAGAAAAATCAAAATTAATCGAATTCGTGCGTTAGTTCTCTTTATTTCCCCACATTCTGTTAGTTCTCTTTATTTCCCCACATTCTGTTAGTTCTCTTTATTTCCTACATTCTGTTAGTTCTCTTCATTGCCTACATTCTGTTAGTTCTCTTTATTTCCCACATTCTGTCAGTTCTCTTTATTTCCTACATTCTGTTAGTTCTCTTTATTTCCTATATTCTGTTAGTTCTATTTATTTCCTACATTCTGTTAGTTCTATTTATTTCCTACATTCTGTTAGTTCTATTTATTTCCTACATCTGTTAGTTCTATTTATTTCCTACATTCTGTTAGTTCTATTTATTTCCTACATTCTGTTAGTTCTGTTTATTTCCTACATTCTGTTAGTTCTATTTATTTCCTACATTCTGTTAGTTCTATTTATTTCCCACATTCTGTTAGTTCTATTTATTTCCCACATTCTGTTAGTTCTATTTATTTCCTACATTGTATCTCCATTAAACCTTTGCCTCGATTTGATTTTTTCCCGCTCCTTAATCTTGAAACCCGTCAATTTATAGCATGTGTCATTTTCTAATGCAATCGACCTAAAAAAAAAAGTGCATTTTCAAACGAAGACATTTTGTTCACATTTTTTTCTAGTTACACTACTCTATAATCAGCCTAGTGGCGTCCCGCTGACAAGGTTGGACAATCTTTCTTGTCTTGTTCGATTGCTGTGTCGTCTTTCGGGGCTCAGTCTTGTGAATTATGATCATTTGGGGTGGGTTGTTTTTTTTTATTTGGTTCCTCTTGTAATTAGATTGATATTCTCTGGCTCTCAGCTGTGATGCTTGGGGAGGAGGACTGTCTTTTTGTTGGCGTCACTTTTAGCTCGGGGGAGGGGGAGTGACAAATCAACGTTAATGTGTGCTGGTAGATGTATGTTGATGTTGAGTATTAGATGTATGTTGATATTGAGTAATGGATGAAAGCTGATGTAGACTGATAAAGGTAAGTTGATGGTGAGTAATAGATGTATGTTAATGTTAATTGATAAGTGTATGTTGATGTTCAGCGATAGATTATGTTTATGTTGAGTGATTATATACGTTGATTATATTGGTTGGTTTCACACAGGGTCTGCTAACTCTTCAGTTTGTAGAATCAACTTCGTTTTGTCAGTTTTTTTTTCTTCTCTTTATCATTTGTGTGCTATTTTTTTTTTTTTTTTTTTTTTTGAAAACCATTGCAACGGCATTTTTATTTTTTAAGTAATGTTAAAATGGACGTTCGTTGTTAATTTAATCAGCACAAAAGTAACTTACAACACCAACAAAATGTTAAGTACATAAAGACAGGCGCAGCGCCAAAGATTTAATCGCAAACGTGTTCTTTCAGTGCAAAGTAAAAGACATCATTATTAGTTAGTATTAGTGCAGCGCAACCACATTATATGGACGTTTCATGGTGTCAGTTCTCATTTTGTTACATTTGTCTGACTTGTAGTGTAGTGCTAATGGCGTAACAGAGCGCTATTCATTGCCTGGTTCTTGGAAATATGCTTGGAAACAGAGTACAGGAAATAAGCGAATCGTTGTATTGAGAGTCGCAGCATGTGTTTTAGATTGAAACTCACACACACACACTGTATATATTTGTGCCCGCACTCTTCCACAAAGCGCAAAGCCACATCCATCAAGAGACTTACACTTTAACATTCCATTCTCCAATCCGTGCTCTTCGTTCCTCTGCAGACTTCGGGCCAGTGATAAATGGAGATTTCCCATTGGATGGGTTAATCAGATGATTTCCATCTCTTAATGGAACCGGGCGGTGTGCTGTCAGCTCACGGGGCGCAAATCTTTCATCTTTCCCATGGACATGTCATTGTCTCCCCCTACTGATTGCATAGGTTCAGTCAGCGAGCTCTGTTGACATTGACTTTTCAAGCAATCAAGGGGGAATCACTGCTTTGGGAAGAACCATCATTTAGTTGATTTTCCCCTCCAATGACGTCCAGAGGTCTTGTAGCCGGACTATCCTGCTCTGTTTTTACAAGTCAACATGGCGAGCATGAAGCTATTTTTTTTTTCTTCTCCCCTATTTCGTCATAAAAAACTCGCTGCCAGGCCCAGAGAGAAATAATTTTATACTTTTCAAGTGACCACTTGTCATGACGCCGTACTCTAGATCTGTTATTCTGTTTGCTCTCAAGGATTCTGAAATATAACAAAGAAAACCCTTGCATTAATGGGAACAAAAAAATCATAGCTAGGATTATCTTTAGACTAGTGCTACTTTCATGGAAGTTCTGTAGGCAGGCCACAATGACGACATTGTTATTTTTGTATCGAGTCAGGGCCGTTACTGGATTTTAATAAATTATTTCGCTGGCTTAACAATTTGATTTGGTTTTGGAGGTAGGGATTAGAGAGAATGTAGGAAACAGTCGTATAGACATAATAGAGAGAAGGTAGAAAATAGAAAGGAGGTAGGAAATACAGGGGGCGTAGCTAATAATTTTCCATCATTTGCGGCCCCGGGAGGCTCGATCTCTTTGTGGGCCCCTGCATTTTGCGTAATATTTATATTTTAATTAAAAAAATACTCATGCGCATTTCAAGTCTACAAATCCCATTCAGCTGTTTGTTAACCAGACTTTGTAGCTTGTATAACCCTTTAATTATTTTAAGTGGGTTATATGCAAATGTTTATAGAAGCCAAAGGCGGAAACAATGAAAAATTAATAACTACACTTGAAGCTTATGACATTTTTACAATCACCAGACAGCAATGACACTCAATCATTTTAGGAGTCAGGAAAAAAAACCAACAAATATTGATCTCAAATCATTTCTTTTTCTGTTCAATTTTCAAGCCTACGAGTGTGAATGCCCGGGGTTTCTTTTCTCTTTTCTTGTAGTCATCGACAATTTAAAATTCGTAATGACGTCATCGGGTTCTAAATCTGTTCAAAGTGCTGCAAATATAATGTCGACTTCTAAACTAATCAACATAAAAGGTTCCTTGCATTCTGTAGACGGGAAATCTGTCGGCGTCTTTGAAATTTCAGCTCCGGTCAAATTCTGTTTGAAGCCTTAGCACTAGAAGTCCTACAAAGACAAACAAATTTCTCAATCCATTGACATTTTCCTTATCTTACAGGTCTTCGCGTTCTCATGTGTATAACTCATTGAACGAATTCCAGTGAAGATAACTTAAGTTCAACTAAGAATAAAAATACACTCCAGAGAATCCTAAATGCTGCTGGTAAGGTCATTTGCAAAAAGCAAACCCCATTAGGGCAGCTGTTTGAGGCAAACATCCTCACAAAATCTAAGAAGATTCTAGAAATAAAAAATCACCCTTTGGGTCAGGATTTTGCTATTTTACCATCACAAAAGAGATACAAGACACCGATAGCAAGGACAGACAGACACAAAAACTCTTTTGTTCCTCTGGCAATCAGATCATTAAATAGAACCAATCTAATGTAAACTTTTCATATGTTAATTGTGAGTGAGTCTGGTGTGAATGTACATTTTTTTTTAAATAATGTTTTGTTTTGTATAATGCACAAATTGTAAGACAATTTTCCTTACGGACAATAAAGATTATTATTATTATTATTATTATTAACTCATACAAGTTTCTTTTAAATATGTATATATTTGTTAAAAATTGTTTGAAACCAATCGGTCGAACTCACGTTGGTTTGAAGAAAGATTTCAAGGGTTAGGGTTAGGCATGGGTCCTTCTGGGCGACAAAAGTACAATCTAAAGACATAATTTAAGTAATCCAGACAGACCATTACTGACTAATACAGTGTACTTCAACAATAACATTGGGGGCTGTTTTAAAACCTCAGTTGGGGTGAGACAAGACTACGTATTTTAAACAACATTTTTCAATGTCTGTATTGAAAAGGTTATCAGTGTGTGTAAATGTGTTGATGTGTAAGTGTGTGTGTGTCGATTCAAGTGTCAGAAATTCATATGATCCCTGCCCCCACCTCTTCCAAAAAGGGGTTTATAGACAGTGTGATGTGACCGCTCGGCGAATGTGAGTTAATCTGAGCACAATCTGTATTTGAGCTGAAATTTTATGAACGTTTTCCGGCGATAGGCTCCCCTTGGACGCTGTTTATTGGCTAACTGACAGGGATGAAAGAAGTAGTAACTCAATGACAGTGTACCTACTACTTACGAAATGGGGGACACTTGATTCTGGTCCTCTTCGAGACGGACATTGTCCAGTTTTATTTCCGATGCCTTCATTGCATGGTAGATATTGACGTTGTAGACCAGAGTTTCCCAAACTGTGTACCGTGAAACCCTAGTGTTCCATGAGGACTAAATAGGTGTTCCATGAATTACTGGCCTAATGAACTAGCAGGCCACTGAAGGAATTCATCTCTCTTAAAAAGTAAGCAATGTTCCGCTATATATTCAGAATGTGTGAAGTGTTCGCTAAATATTCAGAATGTACGAAGTGTTCGCTAACTATTCGGAATGTTCGAAGTGTTCTGTTAGAGACAAAGTTAAGGGAAACACTGATGCAGACCAGATCTTTATCATGGGAAACGTGCTTTAAAGTTATTCCAAACTTTTTCCTACTCATGAATTGAGAATCCTCTTTATACACTCCACTTGTTCAAATGCATTTCTCTTGTTGAAGAGCTTAGTACTATGACTCTAGTGGACCTTGGTGTATTGATTTTAAAGAAGATCTACAGTACCGTACATGTCAACTTTTTTTTTTTGTCTCGAGGGACTTCCTCCTCATTAGATGTGGTCAAGTGAACTCCTAAGTGGAAACGCATGGCTGAGCTCCCTGCCAGACCAATCACGGAGATCTAGTTCCTCCCTCCACGTCATCAGTAGCCACGAGTGGTTCATGTTACTTTGAAACTGGACCTATGTGTTCATAGTTATTCACTTTCACTGTAGACCCTTCTAGATCTATATTTTAAAAGTGGACACTTTCTATGGTCAAACTAGTTTTCTGTTTATCAATATCAAATTGAGTAAGTAACTTACAATTCACTTAGCCGTTTCAAGTAATCGTAACAATAAAGGTAACTACTTTGTCAATAAAAATAAAATAGCAATTTTAGCTTCTATTGATTCATGTTTATATATATATATATATTTATATCGAGATGCCTATTAACGGATATTTACCTGTTAGTAATCTTTGTATGCATTTTGTGTGATTTTTGATACACTGCTAATGAATTTATAATAATTTCTAAGATACTTATAAGAAGATATTTAACCTTTAATGTGAGACTGTATATTTAACCTTAAATGTGAGACTGTATATTTAACCTTAAATGTGAGACTGTAT
>JADKLZ010058222.1:0-11245 GCA_021533235.1 Biomphalaria straminea | reverse complement strand
TACAAAACTGATACAATTGTTGAATCAAAATGTGTACAAAACTGATAAGATAAAATTTAAATATTCTAAAGGATTATTATTATTATAGCTTTTATATAGCGCTACTTTCATGCTTTTAGCATGCTCAGAGCGCTTTGGTCCAATCTCATTTGTGGACCAGTGGGGGGGAGGGGGTATCTAGGAGTTGGTTTCCCGTGCTGCCTTTGGGCGCTCAGTAAACACAACTCTGCCCGAGTCGGGTGTCGAACCTCGAGCCCCCTTCTAGGTAGCCAAGCAAGCCAAGCTCAAGCCGCACTTAGCCTCTCGACCACGCTTACACGCTTGCTGAGTTTAAAATGCCTTTTCTGAATCAATTACCTTTGAATTTCTAAACCCTTACAAATAATGAAAAAAATAATATCAGGCTCACATCAATGAAGCCAGTGATTTTTTTTTCCTCAGTTAGGACAACGATTTTAGTCTAATCATAATCATCATCAAGATCCATTTGAGTGAAGCCTTGTGAGGCTCAAAGCCATGGACAGAAACCCTGCTGCTTGCGTAGTGCCATACAAGTCGAGAATTTTTGGTTTCCCACACCTGTCAAGGCGGAGATCAGCAAGTATGGGGCAGTCAGAATAACAAGTAAAAAAGTAAAGTGTCCCCTTCAGACCTTGCGATCTATGGGGCAGATGATGTTAAGGTCATCTGTTTCTTTGGCCAACGGTTAATGAGCAGTGTGTTATGTGGCCAGCACAACAACCAACCGCCTTTACTTTCCCCAACTAAAATTCAAAATCCCAGTCTTCACCAGGATTCGAACCCAGGACCTCAGGTTCGGAAGCCAATCACTTAACCATTCGACCACCGCACCCCCAAACAGAATATGAGGCATGGTTTTCTCATCTTCCCCCACAGCTGGGGAAAAGTGTATCAAATAGTCTAATATACTTTTAATGAATTTCTATCCTAAAACAGATCTCCTTAATGATGTAATAAACCCCCCAATGCCAGACACAACAGTAAACAAACACACATCTATTGCACATTCAGTTCTTTATACATTCAGTTGTGGGACAAGTCACAGCAACTACATCTAAACTCTGCATAGCCTCTTTCTGAATAGAGGCATGTCAGCAAGAATCTTGAACAATTATTTATAAATGATTTTTTTCAATTTCAAACCAAGCAGTTGACAACAGAAACAGTTTGACCAAACGTTGATACACTAACAGACAACTGTGAGGTGGTGGTGATGATGGAGGAGGCAATAATTTACTAAACTATGTGATTGTTGCCCTTAGTCTGTACGGCTTCTTTCTCCTACTGCTGTTGTGTTGACACAGTCTTTGAAATGGATCATAAATAAAAATACTTAAAAAAAAACAAAAAACAAAGCTGATCTAAAGGAAAAGATGCCACACTTACAATTATATCTCTCAATAATGTAGACGTTATCTCTCTTATTCAATATCAAACAAAATGTTTTTTTCATTGATTCATGTTTTGTTATGTACAATAATTGTTTAAAGTTTCAACTTGTGAGAGAGATAAGAAGTTCCATTATTTAAGGGGACGAAACTGGGAACCCTATTTGTTTTAGTTTCTGTGAATACTAAATGATTACTTTCCCCGTGTTGATATCAAACCAAAAAAATTAATTACCAGCACTCAATTGATTAGTTGTTTATTTGTTTTATTGCTTCATGTCTTGTCCATGGCAATGAATAATCTTGTAATGTTTCAACTTGATCCAAGAATGGGTGTGGGAGAAATAACATGTACAAACTTTTGACCAGACAAGAGTTAATCAATATAAGCTTTATAGAAACAAGAAATAGTTAATGAAACTAATAAAGACAGAGATTTCTGAGCAGATTCTTTCAAAGAATTAAAGACAATACATTGCTAAATAATAATAAATAATAATAATAATAATTTTATTTATAAAGCGCTGTTAACAAACAAAACGTAGGGTCAAGGCGCTGTGATAACATTACAAACACAAACACGAGAGCTAAAATGGCAAACTAATCTAAAAAGAAAGTTTTAAATAAAATAAAAACAATATGTCATTATGTGATGGAGGAAAAAATATAGGGAAAATAAGCTTAAAAGGATTACATAGGTTGATGTTGACATTACTGAGAACACTTTGGCAAGGGGTTAAGTAAGTAGTAGGCCTATTCAATATATAAATATGTCAACTACATCAATAATCATCAAGCTCAACAATGCAGTCAACCATCTACTACTGCAAGATAACAGACTCACTCCTAGCTAAAGATCTACAGATGATTCAGGACTGTGCTGAATATTATATTTATTGCCTTTGTTTTTCCTTGACGGATTTGTTCACTGATAGTTTAAGAATGATGCTTTTTGTTATCAAACATAAATTTCTAGCCAGATTTTTAAACGTTTAAGATGTTTACGGTACCTATCACATTAGTTAATGACAAGATTATCATACATGTTTGTACAAAAAAATCACATTTCAGATCAAGTCGACTAGAAATAGATGTTTACAGTACATGTCACATTAAGTAAAAATACAAGTGTATCATGTTTGTATAAAATCACATTCCAGACCAAGTGAACTAGAAATAGATGTTTACAGTACATGTCACATTAAGTAAAAAGACAAGTGTAACATGTTTGCATAAAATCACATTTCAGACCAAATCACACTACTTTGCAATACACATTAAATGAATAATAAAGTAAAATAGCAATATTGGTTACAATGTCTGAAGTACAACCCTGGAAATTGAAAACAATAACTAGCTAGTTTACAAGATGTTGAGTGCATTGATTTAGTAACTTTAGTATCCTACATTATGTTTCCTTATAACGCTATAAAAATCAACCAGTATCATTATTCTAGATTCAAAAGTGTTGATTATCTATCTACATTGTTATCAGCATTCAAATTGCAAAATAAAATAAAACTTACTATTTAAAAATCAATTATTATTGCACATTTGCAAATTTGTTTTATTAAAATTACAAAAGATAATGAGCGAAACAACAAATCAAACATTATTTTTTAAACGGAACTGCAGCTGGTCTGATTGTGACAATGGCTCAAAGAATGGTACTCAAGTTAACAAAATACTTGTCTGACGTTTGCTGTTTTTTACATTGCTTTTAAAGTTAGGACTGTGAATGCCTGGGGATGAGCTATGATCAGAACAATGTCGCCCACACAGCAGTTCCCCGCTCTCCACACAGGGCATGTGTGCAAAGGAGCCGCAAACATCAAGTCAAGTTTGACATCAGCAGTGTCGCATGTGGAAGCAGATCTGCAACAGATAGGGGTTAGGGCGTGGAGACGAAAGGCCCTGAGAGATCCGAATGGAAGGATGTGTGCAAGCAGGCCAGAGCCCTCCATGGGCTGTAGCGCCACTGGGATGGATGGAGGGAAGGATGTGTGCAAGCAGGCCAGAGCCCTCCATGGGCTGTAGCACCACTGGGATGGATGGAGGGAAGGATGTGTGTAAGCAGGCCAGAGCCCTCCATGGGCTGTAGCGCCACTGGGATGGATGGATGGAAGGATGTGTGCAAGCAGGCCAGAGCCCTCCATGGGCTGTAGCGCCACTGGGATGGATGGATGGATGGAGTGTCGCATGTTCTGCCAGGTTGTAGCACTTTCTGGAACAAGCTGGCCAAGGATTGCCTGCTCCTGATTTTTTCCCAGTCTCTTGACATGTTCCCTATGTTGATATATTTGATTCTTTGGGTTTATGGCACATCTGCACATTTATAAATCACCTCCTTTACATGCATTACAATGCACAAGAATATCTCTCCAGAATAGGGCTCTACAGTTACATCAACAAGTGTTCTATGAGCGATTAGAGGTCAATAGTAAAAACAGTAAATTGATTTAGTAAAGCCTACAACATGCTCAGTGGTTGACTTGCGGTGGGAGGTGATATCTGGGTAAAGGTCTATCTATTTACATTTAATATCTAGAAATCAGCTTTGTTGATAGAAATCATCATCTTTCCTTTGCGTTTCTCATGGGCATAGGGCTTGAGTAACAAAAGGCCACTCTCCACTGTCTCTTGCTAGTTTTTTTTAATGGCTTACATGCTCTTTCCTGCCCTCTCTGCTTCCTCTAGTACACTGTGTGAGATTCTATTGATTTTTTTAATCTGTCTGTCAGACGTCAAAAACATTAACTCTTTATCTCCGTAATTTTTTTTTCTCGTTCCGATAGTATTATTCATTTTGCTGATTTTTATTTCACTATCCTGTTCAGATTAAATTTCACTAACATTTTGTTTGTTATCAGAAAATGTTATATTTGGTATTGAATTATAGGAGAATGCATGCTCTTTTCACACAACACAAATTAAGTTTCTATATATTCAAAAATCCATTTAGTTTAGTGGGAGTCCAATTAACATTGTCATTGTCGATTAGGAGAGAAAGAGCTAAATTAGATTGAAATTGTAATTTCTACTCCAAGGATAGCACAGTACAAGTTGGAGAATAGACATGAAATATAAAAGCTTGATAAATAGGTTCTTTAAAACAATGAATAAGATCAAATAACTTCAATTTTACTGTACAACTATTGCACATGGATAAATATTTGTCTTACAGTACAATGTTGGGTTTTAGGAAAATCCAGAAGTTGAAAACCAGATACAAGGGTCAGTGATGGCAGTTACTGATAATAAAGGTATTTAAGAGAACAGCAAGCTAGGTTTTTTTTTTTTTTTACAACAGACAAACAGCTCAGCAGAAAAAAAAAAGCTTAGAAGCAGAAGTAGAATAGTTAGCAATAATTGAAACATAACTGACCTATATAAGTATATGGTACAATACTGAGTTGGTAATGATTCAAAACTATTTCTTTGAGTTATTGGTTTATGTTAATGCTTGATTTTTTTTCTTTAAAAAAAAAGACCAACTAAAAATTGTTGAATCTTAAGTACATAAATATTAATTTGAAACATCAAGAACAAAATACTGTTCAGAAATTTAAGATTAAAAAAATGCAATTAGTTGATAGTTGCAAAGCAACAGCAAGAAGCAAAAATGAATATAGATCTACATTTAAGCAAGAAAAAATAGATTGAGACTCATTTGAATTAACACATTTTGAGCAGGGAAAAACAAAACTATTTAAAAAAATTGCAAAACTTGTGCATGTTCCAACAAGTTACATTGAAAATGTCTGACAGTGGAACACTAGATAAGAAATACTAAATACAAACAACTGCAGCTTCTAGATACAAACAACTGCAGCTTCTAGATACAAACAACAATAGATAGCACCAGGGGTTCAAAAGTACACGCACCAGATGTGTCAAATACATCACAACAGATCAACATCGAGGGGGGGGGATATCCATCACGTGAACTCATCAGCAATGATTTCAGAAACAATATTTGTACAATGAAGGGGAAACAAACAGAGCCCAACATCCAGAAAAGCAGGATGGACATTGGAGATAAGTCTTAAGATAACAGTTGCTACTGGCTAAAATACAATCAATCAGGACGCATCAGTATCATGTGAAAGACAGCTGCTACCAAGTTAAATCCATAAATCCCTGTTATATTTACTCATTAAAATCAAATTAAAAAGTTACAACAATAATAAAATTATTTAAAAAGTTCCCTTTCAGAAGAGCTAAGGTCATCTGTTTCTTTTGGCAACAGTTAAAGTGCATGGTGTCATGTGGCCAGCACAACGACCAACCGTCTTTACTTTCCCCAACTCAAGTCAGGTACTCATTAGAGTTAGGTGGACTCAAGTGCACCCTAAAGATCCCAAAATTCAAAATCCCAGTCTTTACCAAGATTTGAACCCAGGAAGCTGGTATGGAAGCCAAAACCTTAACCACTCCACCACTGCAATATAAATATGGGATTATGTTACATTATAAATAGAGCACAGCAACACAAAAACTATATAATAATAAACTACACAAAAAGTGTGTTCAAAAATGCACAACAACTGATTCGTAAAATATTTGTAACACATTGAACTGAATTATTGTGCTATCACAATATTTGGCCAGTTTTACCCTTTGACATTTGCACTTCCTAGAAGTGGGTTTCATCATAAACCCTTTGTGTATTCATCATAATATTTCTTAATAAATATAACATTGCACTCAGGAAGAAACAATTGTTCCATTTACTAATAGTCTGATCCAAGGAAGCAGAGTAAAAATAATAGACTATTCCATTTTTTTTACTTAAATACATTTGTCTTTCTATCCTTGCTTTCTTAAACTTTTTCTGTTGAGACAAAATCTGATGTGCTAAGTATTTCAGAAGCACTTTCTCCTATTGCAGCAAGTACTTCAAACATTCAGAAAGTGCTTTTACACATTTGGCAATAAAACTTCAAATGTTTTAGCAATAAGTACTGAGTGTGCAAATTTTGTTAAATTCATTAAAAAAAAGTATATTGAGTCTCCTTAAAGAGCAGCATCTGAGGTACACACACACAGACCTGGAAGTGATGATTGTAGGGAATTGTGGGAAGATACATTTTAATACTAGACAACAGCTTTGTATATATATTGGTGACAGCAATATATTAAAAGTAATCTAAAAATGTAAGCAGGAAGTGCTAGAAATAAAAAAAAAGTCGACTCCATACTAGATAACAGAAAGAAAAATCCTGTTCTAGAAACAGAAATAAAATGTAATTGAAATATGTTCTATACCAGCATCAAATGTGAAAATCATTTACAGTAACAATACCTTGAAATCTATCAGGCAGATGATGTAGAGCTCTTCTGCTGCTATGGCCAACTGTTTACGAGCGTGTCATGTGGCAAGCAAAACAACCAATCGTTTCTACTTTCCCAACTCGTCGGGTAGCTATTAGGGTTGGGTGGATTCAGGGGCATCCTAAAAATCCAGAACTTCAAAGTCCCAGTCCACCAGGATTCGAACTTGAGACCCCCGCGATTTGGAAGCCAAGGACTTTACCCCTCAGCCACCATGCCCCAGCAGACAATAGAACATAGCATTAATATCTTGATGTAGCTCACAGTAAAAATAAACAAAAATACAATAGTACCATACACACAAACACAATAATTTTATCAATCATCTACATGCAGTGAATTATCTTATGCTACTGTTTACAACAGAAGTTATACTGGCAAGCAAATATAATACCATCACATATCTTTAAAAAAAAAATACAATTTGAAATAAATTAGGCACATTTAACTGTTCTCATTTCAAATAAAAAAATATCAATTCTTAACATTTCACAGCCAAATAAATTAAGACAATTTTGAAGATAAGATACTAAAATCAAAATATAAACTCCTGTTTAAAAAAAAAACAACATATAATTTCAATTTCCATTTCATATCATTAACTTCAAAACACCAAGCAAGTAGTTTGGCATAATACCTTTTTTAAATGCATGCAAGTAAAATTTATAGTACAATACAAAAAGCAGTTTATTCAATACTTATAAATAAAAATAAATTAAAATGCAATATGGTTTACAAAAAAACGCATATCATCTATTTATGAAAATAGCAGTTTAGTGGCACATAAATAGTAACACAGTTATAATATATAAAAATACTTAACACAAGACTAAACATTGAAAAAATTTTTCTTTTGAAAAACTATTTCAGGCACTGGTATATATTTCATTACCGTGTAGAGTGAAAGTTCAATTCCTTTAGCAAAGCATATTACAGTCATTGGTATTGTAGAAATTTATGACCAAACAAAAAACCAGATTCATCTCCTTGAAGGAAACAAAACAACAAATAATAATTCATTGTTTCATGTAAGTTTCAACAAACTTTCCTTTTGCCGATGTAACATTTTGTTACAAGTAGAGAAGTCAAACAATTGGACGATTCACTGGCAAATAACTTGCTCAAACCTGTTAGCCCTGTACGCTGTCTTCACTTGTTCTCTCAGGAAAGAAATGAAGCCATCTTTCTTTAGATCTACAGTTATAACCTGAGAAAGCAGAAAGAACTGAGTAAGATTGATTCAATTATAGCCAATAGCCTACTTTGCATTATAAGGAAAAAACATTTCAATAAAAAATATCTTTAAAAAAATCATCATTTTTACTGCCGCAAATGATACCCTACAGATGCTTGGTACTTGATAGAGTTTATATAAGCTTTTTAAAAATAAATGATATGCTAATCATACAAATACATATTGTTGGTATGGTATTGGTTTGGTTTTGGGCACATCGGCACAGTATAGGCCATGTCGTGCCGGCAGTCCCTTAAGGACTACTCTCCCTCTATAAAAACAAGGGCCAAAGTCATTACATATTGTGAATTCATTAAACAGTCACAAACATTTCAAGCATATATAGGTCAGTTTCTATTGAAAGGGCTTGAGTTTGACTTTTGGCACATCGGAAGGTGAAAAAGATCAAGACATGTTGTGGTATATTATTATTAGGGACCTGCGAATCAGGAAATTTTTTTCGAATCGAATATCGAATCGAATATCAGAAAATATTCGAATTTCGAATCGAATTCGAATCGAATATTCTTGAAAAAACTTGAAAACCAACAAGTGTAAAATAAAACTTCAAATTCAAAATTTTTGTTATATTATATTTATTTAATACTGAAACACAAAAAGTTAGCAATAATTAAATTGCAAAGCAGGCCTTTTAAAAAAGTAGATCTTTATTTATTTTGGCCCAAATCAAAGTTTCAGCATTATTTTCCGAGTGATTGTGACGATGGTCAGTAATAATTTGTCCTACAACTGAATAACTCTTTCTGAAGAACAATTTGTTGCCTGAATTGCAAGCAAATTCCTAGCTGCTCTGGCCAAAAGTGGAAAAATATTAATACTTTCTTTCCAAAACTGAAGAGGATCAGTTTCGACCTACAACTGCTTGCTTTGAATACAAACTTACTTCATCCTTAATTTTCTCAGAAATGGTGGAAATTGTGTTGATTCTGGTATCTCCTTGAGCATCATGCACTTTCTTGAACATTGAATCCATAAGGCTTCCTCTATTCCTGTCTTGAACAAGACTTTCGAGTGGCAATTCATCGGAATTTTTGCCAATTTTGCTTCCGTCAGAGTTTGCCAAAATTGTCTATACAAATAAGACATCTTTTTTAGTTTCAGCTTCTGAAAATAAGTAGTGTTTAAATCTTGGATCAATGAATGTGGCTGCCAGGAGATGATCCATTGTCAAATCAAATCTTGCTCCAAGTTGTTTCAATAGCTCATCTCGAAATTGTTGGAGACCTGTTGGTGATTTGGACACTAACTCTTCCTTCAATGTAAAAATGCAAGGATAGATCAAACTTATGCTTAAGAACAAATATAAAGTATTTTCGGAAATTCCGAATCGAAAGCAAGAAAAATCTTGTTTGAATAACTGTAGAACTTTCAGCTGATACTGGTTTCAGAAGTTGCTTTATAAACCAGTTAAGTAACATTTTACACACCAAAGTACACACCAAAACCGAGCTTGAATTATCCACAAAAAGCATTACTTTTTTTGGAAAATATTCGAAGATTCGAAAATTTAAAAATAATTTCGAATCGAATTCGAATATTCTTTTTATATTCGAATTCGAATCGAATATCGAATATTCGCACGTCCCTAATTATTATTACTATTTTATTATGCGAATGTATATTTTTATGTTTATTCACGTCACTAATCAATAACACCATTTCCGGATAATTCACTAAAAATGTTGTAGACCAAACATGTCTTCCCTTAACCTTCTATGTCTAATAGTGGATGTAATAGAAGCTTGATAAGTCACGACACCAAACCTGTGTAGTCACTTGATCTTCTCTATGTGTTGTGTCTTTTCTTTCTTGTTTTTTTTTTTATAAAAAGTACTAAAAAAAAAACCTCTTGGACCTGAAATAATCCAGGGACTAGGATCACAGGGTCCCAAAGCTGCATACTTAACTTTATTAACCATACACGGAAAACTGGAGCTATACCACAGGAATGGAGAACTGCAAACATCGTACGCATTTTAAAGAAAAACAAACCAACTGTTAAACAATCCATGTAATCCTAACACATTTCCAATAAGGGTGTCATCAATATTGACATTAATAAACTAGTAGACAGCACAAAGGCTGCTATCCAATCTGTAACACATCAAGTTGTTAGATTTTTTTTTGGATGCGAGTTCTAAATCACATGTTACAATGCTGTCACAATGTTCACATTGGCCTACCTGGCCTCCTCTGGTAATAGCCAGAATGCCCTGAGAGTTTGTATTCAGCACAGCGGCAAAGATGACATCCACCGACACCCTGGTGCAGCACAGACACATGGCTGTCTCCATGTCACACATGTACAGGTAGCCATACTTGGTGACCACAAACAGAAGGCCATAGTCCACAGAGATCTATAAATAGAACATGAAATATCAAAATACAATGGGAGAGTTTATTACATTAAAAGTTTTTTTTTTTTTTATAAGATTATAATTAATTGAGATTTATTATTAATACATCTATAACACATTTTTTTATTACATTATCAATAAATTTCTGTCCTGATTAAGAGTAAAACTCATAAGTCTGATGCACTTCAGACTTGCCTACACTTAATGTAAGTCTTTATTCCTGTCATTCATTTATTATTCTAGTTCTAGTAAAAATATATAAGCTTTATTTCAGTGTTTATTCTTGTCTTTAATTTATTGTTCTTTAATAGTAATAAAAAAAAAATTTCATAAAGTAAAGAGTGATTGATCTAAATAGAAATTCATAAACTGATGACTGCAGGACGTGGTGAGCTCTCTTTCTTGTGTGACTGAACAAGCAGTAGAAAAATATAATCGCGATTCAACAGTCAACAAAGCAATGCAATCTTTTAAAATAGTGTTCTGTTCACTTTATAGACAGAACTATGAAATTATAGCTATTCCTTTTGTAAAGCCCATCTTCCATGCTTCAGTAGCATGCTATGTGCTCTATGGTCCAATCTCTTTAATGGAGATGAAGAAGATAACTGGGACAAGGTTTTCATGGGACTCAGTTCAAGTCCAATCTCTAAATCTAAAATGTCAAGGATTCAGTGGTGAGGCTGTTTCTCTACATTTTGAATGAAATCACTGACCTGTAAAGAGATGGGAAAGTCGTAACGTTCCATGTCATCAAGAAAATGCAAGTGATCGTAACAATTTCTGGGAGCAAAGTTTCCTGTTTTATAAGGACCTAGCTCTATCACATGAACCTGGGGAGTGAAAGAGCAACAGTACATTAGGACAAGATGAATCCAACATAACAACTA
>JADKLZ010058221.1:25649-43783 GCA_021533235.1 Biomphalaria straminea | reverse complement strand
ATGTACGGGCAGTAGCAGCATGTTATAGACGTAGACCGAGTCAATGTACGGGCAGTAGCAGCATACATAGACTAAATAGTGGCGTGGTGACCAAGTGATAAAGCTTAGACTATGAGCCTATCGGTCTCAAATTCGAATCTCGGTGAAGACTGGGATTTTGAACTTATAAATATAATAAAAGGACGGCTCCGGAGTCCATCCAACTACAACAGTCTGAAAGAGGTCTGTGTACGCGACGTTTTGGCGCCAAAGTGATGTCAAGTAATTTTTACGTAAAAAAAAAAATTTTATTATCTCGGTCTCCATATCTGTCGCCGTATTTAATTATCCAGTCATGTACAAGGCTTCTCACGTGGTAGAACACAATGCAAGATTCCAGTTGTTTATACCTAAATACATGGAGGGGGAGAGAGGAAAGGGAGAGGTGTTACCCCCCCCCCATTCTGTCCCCTTCAATTACACACACACACACCTTGACCTCCGAGTGACCAGCGGTCCTACTCATTCCTAACAACCGCCATGTATTCCTAACCAAGTTCTCTTTCAGTGACGAAGGTTCAAGACTGGGATCATTTACTGCTTCGTCACTCTCTCTCTCTCTCTCACACGACTGAATACCAAATGTTGATTACTAGCAAGGAAACAGCACTCTCTCTGACTAAAACTGACATAATAACACATAGTGCCATTGTAATATTTTTTTTTATTGACTCTAATTAGCGTGCGTGGGCGGGGAGATAATAATAATAATTATTTAGGAACATTCTCGTTGCCTGTGAGAGGGCGGTACTGCTGCAGACCTGCCACATCACCAGAAAATTCCTCAGTTGAAATTGATAAAGGGAATACGATGAATTTTGTCTCCCTTTAACGAAACTCGAGCCTGGTTGCGCCAGAGAAAGAATACTCGTTCTTTTATCATAATAATAATCTTTATTGTCCGTAAGGAAATTTATCTTACAATTTGTGCATTATACAAAACAAAACACTATAACCTAAAAAAATGTACATTCACACCAGACTAACAGTTACATATGAATAGTTTACAAACAAAAAACGGAAATAAAACTAGAATGTTTCTTGTTTTTTTTTTTTATCCTTTGGGTGAAATGTTTAAAATTTATTTCTATTCTAGTCCTCATAATAAATCGTCCTTTCAGCCATGCATGCACTTGTTGCATTGAACTAAGTTTGTTAATTTAGAAATAGGTACAAGAAGAGTTTTCATTAATTGCATATTTTTCTAGTCTCTTATTTGTATTTTTCTGTTTCATTTGGGGCCACTCTATTCGCTTCGCCCAGGGGCCTCCAATTACCTAAGGCCGGCCCTGACAGTAAGGTCTGAGAGTGTTAACCCTTCTATTACGCACAGGAGAGATTGGCAGACAAGCCAAAAAGATATTCGAACTACAAGAGAACTAGAGCCCTAAAGGAGATCGTGCCGTATCGATGTATCTAAATTCTTATGAACTGTTACCATTGCCTGAGTGTGTCGCAAGAATGGGCGTTAATATAAAAACAGACAAAAAGGTCAATATCCCCACAAATCTGAACACTGCTTTTCCATGAACGATTACCCTTCAGTTGTTTTTTTCAATACGTTTAAAAAAAAAAATCAACCTTTTAAAAAAGAAAGAAGTGAAAGAGTAGATGTTATCTAGACAGGTGCGTAGGACGTACATATAGTCATATATAAGGTATGATATTCAAACAGATTTTTAAGTTCTTGATCTTAAGTCTTTATATTTTTTTTTAATGCTTAAAAGTCCCCTTTCAGTCCTTGCGATCTATAGGGCAAGTGATAAATAAAAGACAGAACAATGGCCAATAGCGTTGTTCACAACTAATATCAGGTACCGACCCCCAAGAGCTGGGTCTCAGAGGGGTCCAAAAATCCCATTCTTCACCACTCAGACACAGGGCCTCGTTTTAATATTTACCTGCCAACAGGGGCGAAGCTAGGAATTTCCCATCGTTTGGGGGCCCGGGGGTCTTGATCTCTTTGGAGGCCCCTGCATTTTACGTAAGATTTAATTTTTTAAATGTAAAAAAAAAAACAACAACTAATTTAATTCTAATTCTCCCCCCTCCCCACGCCATTGCACGCCAAAAAGTAATGCAAAAATAAAGTCTGGTTTATAGTAGTGCCTTTATGTCAAACTTTGGTGGCTTTCACTTACTTCCCTTATATTGATTGCAAGATAGATCTAGGTTTACCTATATATTCAGTACTGTATGGCTATGCCATTTTATATATTTATCCCATTACGACCAAAGGGGCTTTTGTGTGTAGCCCTATTTATAGATAAGCAACTGGTTAAAAGATAGCATTGAACTTGAAATAAAAACTGGGACGAACGCCATAGCATTAGCAAACCCCATTTCCCCCATTTCCTTATATGAATTCAAATCCAGGCCTTCGTTTTCAAATGTAGAAAAAGTAGGGTCCCAGTGACCTGCGTTGTCAGTATAGACCGACGCAGACGACACAAGTGTAAACCAAACAAGTGTTATTGTAGTGGCCTTAAAATCAATAGCGCTGACTACAGCAAAGGCCCAAGTGCCGGGCAACACACATACACCGAATACAAAAAATGAATGGAAACAAAAAGTTTGGGGCGTGTAAATGAACCCCCCCACCCCCCCGTTGCAAAAGAAGCCTTGTACTTTGGACGCACGAAAAATACCGAAGACACCCGAATGTAGGCGAAGTATTTAAATGACCAGACCAGATTTTATGTTTGTTTATTTCTAAAGATTAAGGGAGCGTATTGCGGTCACGGAATGCAAATAATTCAGGCATAGGCCTACAGACTTTTCACGCATGAGAACACAGTGGGTGTTGATAAAACCTAGATCTACACACACACACAACCAGACTTATCACGCATGAACACGGTGGGTGTTGATAAGACTATATCTACAGACAAACACATACATAATGACATAAAGTCACGAGTGTGTGTTTAGTTGCTGAATGTGTGTGTGTGTGTCTAGTAGCAGCACATTTCAGTGGCAGGAAAGTCTACTACACGTACTTCTCATATCAGCTACAGATACTTTTTTTTTTCTTTTTATCTACTAGCTCTATCACAAACCAGACATATCAAATATCTACAATCTTTCTTATCTAATGCCCCCTAAAGGGCGCCAAAACGACGGCCAATGGCTGGCTGGTCGAGTAGTAACTGCTCTGAATCGTCGTCTTGATGGTCTTAGGTTCAAACCCTGTCCACCAATCTACGGCAGGTTTGGGCTAAGATTGAATCATTTTATTCCTCTACTCTGAAGGAACATCAGTAACTTAAAAAAACTCTTAGCAAATACAAACTATTTAGAGAAACATGAAATTGTAAAAAGGTTACAAAAACAGTGTGGAAACACAAACTTGAAAATCGGCCCCCGAAGTGGTCCACCCAGGCAGGTAAAAAGGCAGGATTCAATATTTTCAGAAAGAACATAATAATGAAATACCATCAAAGGCAAATGACAGAGAAGAATGGAGAAAGAAGGTTGACAGATCTTGTGTGGTGCCCCTGCGGTCCAGCAGACATAGGATAGGTGAATGTGAAGTTAAATGTGAACCTGGCCTAACTGATGTTTTATAATGATTATCTATATCACAACTCTTCTATTATTTATATTTATGACTCGCTTAAAGTACCTTATGTCTAGGTGTCCCTGGTTCAGCTGTGATTTGCGAAATAACCAAATAACACTCGATCAATCTAGCACAGAAACTTTTAACTTTTAATAACTTTACGGCATCTCACAACAAGGCGGACTCTCTCTGACAACTAACACACTTCCGGTCATTCCCGCATATATAAAAATAGATTATACATTCACACACACATTCATCCGTGACAATCTAATTGATCAAATTTTTGTAAATGGTCAATCTCTTATTCAAATGCTCAAGAAATTTTTTTTTCCCTTTAGTTAAGTATTCTAAATAAATCCAAAGTCAGTCTACACCAGCCTAACTGATAGTTAACTTCACTTGCACCTTAAAGGAAAAATATTTCAATTCTGGGTACAAAGTTGTAGGACTTAACATTTTTTTTTATTTTAATGCTTAGAAACATTTATATTTAATAAATGAGACAGTGAATTCTTGACATCACATGTCACTTCCCTCAACAATACTGAAAGCAAACTAACCAATCATATTGCTTCATAATTACAATAGCTGTTAGGCTTAGTGACAGCATAGTCCATAGCTATGGTACAACTATCAAGATATAAAAACCAACTCGAAAAAAAAAAAACGAAACAAAAGTAACATTTTCATCTACCCCCCACCCCCCCCTCCCAGTGCCAAAAAGAAAATAGATTGGGTGTCTGACTGATTCTAACATATTTTGGATCATATTATGGATGTAGTGACCAATGTATATTAATAATAATTTATTTATAAAGCGCTATTAACAAACAAAATGTAGGCTCAAGGCGCTGTAAAAACATTACAAACACAAACATGAGACATGACAAACTAATCTAAAAAAGTTCTAAACAGATAGGTCTTGATGTTCTTCTTAAAAGTGGTGTAGCAAGTTGTCTGTCTGAGATCAATGGGGAGTGAGTTCCAAACCTTTGGTCCGTGAACTGAAAAAGCCCGCTGACCGTAGCTTTTGAATGTACATGGAAGTGTTATTGTGAACATGTTAATGTACTGGTAGTATACATTGAATAGAATGTACTGACACACAGACTAGGAGCCAGAAATCATAGGTGCAGCTCAATTTTGACAGTATCAATCATAAACATTGTGGGAAGCGTGGTCGAGAGGCTAAGTGCGGCTTGAGCTTGGCTTGCTTGACTACCTAGAAGGGGGCTCGAGGTTCGACACCCGACTCGGGCAGAGTTGTGTTTACTGAGCGCCCAAAGGCGGCACGGGAAACCAGCTCCTAGATACCCCCTCACCCCCCACTGGTCCACAAATGAGATTGGACCAAAGCGCTCTGAGCATGCTATAAGCATGAAAGTAGCGCTATATAAAAGCTATAATAATAATAACTACACTTTAAAAAAGCTTCGACTGACACAATGAGTTCTCTGGAGCAGACAGTGTGAACAAGGGTGTCAAGTAGATAGCACAATCGCTTTATATATTTTTTTCCAGAAACTGCCAGATCATTAAGAAACATCCTTAAAGTTGGATACCAGGCACCCCACCTGTAAGATTTGTATGTCAGGTACCCTATCCTTAAGAGCCAGATGCCAGGTACACCATCTGTAAGAGTTATGTGCCAAACACCCTCTAAAATCCCAAGCTATGCTAGAATTCAACCTAACCTTAGCAGGCAATCAAGAAAAGTGGAAGAAAAAAACAAAGTCAATGTAAAAGGTAGGCTTACCTCAACTATTCTGAATAAAATGTAATCACTTAAAAACCAAACAAGGAAATGGCCCATGAAGAATCCGAGTGGAGAAACATCAAACAGTGTCATGGCTGCCCAGGAGACAAGCACGCCAAGCAGCACACTCTCCCCCACTGGCTCTAATACAATCAATGTAGGCACCATTGAGATTCTCAGCTGGGACCACCTACACAAGATGACAATTTAAACCATTTCAGACAATTTAAATTAAAAAAAAAAGCAAAAAACAACATAACATTAATGTGGGAAAATGTAACTATTTGTTTGTAATAAGATAAGATAAGATAATTTTTATCGATTCAATCTAATGGAAATTATGATTACAATTGACAACCTCAGTGTAACTACTGTACAAAAACAATACTGATGAAAAAATTCGAACAACATTCACAATTTCACATACGAACACACATACACATTCACAACCAATACAACCAAAGACACACCAAACCAACTAAAAGTTTAGCCCATTTGTGGTAAACTCTCCAGGTGTACACTGCAGTAATTAGGTTTATTTCAGATCAGCTGTCATCGAGAAGTACATAGAAGTCAAATTCATAAAGCGCTGGTTTTGAATGTGCATGTGTGTTTGTATGTGAATGTTGTTCGAATTTTTCATTAACATTGTTTTTGTATAGTAGTTAAGCTGACGTTGTCAAGTTGTAATCAAACTGAATTTCCATTAGATTGGATTAATAAAATTATCTTATCTTATTTTGTAGTCCAATGATCAGACTTTTTTTTCCCCAACAACTATCAGGTAGAATTGTACATCTTACAGTAGAGCAGTTAGAGATCTTGTTGAATACTAATTAGGGTTGCATGTTAAAGACTCTTCATCGATCCATTCTAGGGTTCGGCAACTCATAAAGATGGGTTTATAATCCAAGTATCATTAAGTTATTAAGTTAGTGTATACCAGCAGATACAAAGACTTAGCTGAGTTTAAGTCACTGACTAACAAGTTCCCCTATCAGACCTTGTGGTCTATAGGGCAGATGATGTAAAGGTCATCTGATTCTGTGTCCTACGGTTTACGAGGGTGTCATTTGGCCAGCACGATGACCAACCGCCTTTACTTTTCCCCAACTAATGTCAGGTACCCATTAGAGCTGGGTGGACTTAGAAGCGCCCAAGGATCCCGAAATAAAAATCCCAGTCTTCACCAGGATTCGAACCCGGGACACCCGGTTCTGCAGCCAAGCGCTGTACCACTCAGCCACTGCCCCTCCTAACTGACTAACAAGCAGGACTAGATTGACACATGAAACGTGTAGTATGTAATCATTTTCTCGTTTGAAGTAATGCCAGTAATTTGTAAGAGAAGAAACCTAACAAGTCTAGAATGGAAGTTTACTATTGGAATCTACAACTTACCTAATAAGCCTGGAATGAAAGTCTGTTATTGAGCTATTCCCAGAGTTCTGTAATGCTGGAGTTGTTGATAACACTACCTTGTAGCCTCTGCAACAAATAAAGCAAATAAATTAATACCCAGAACAACTGAAATAATGCATCAAACAGCAACAAATAAAATAAAATATAAATTTGCCTCAAAAAACAAAACATTAGTGCCAAGCAATTTAACCTGCAACTATGCACACACAAAAAATTGCATTGTTTTGAACCTTAAATCCCACATTTAGCATTGAGTTGGTTTTTTAAGTGCTAATGTGTGGTTAGAGTGATAAATTGGTTATTTAGGACAATGGTTATGCCTGCACTGGATGTGGCAAAATATGTAGATCACAGCTAGGACTGCATAGCTACAAGGCATACTGTATTATTCATTAATCTTCAAACTCAAAGTCAAGCCTTATTAATTAAAAAAAAATATTCTTGCACTGATATTCTACAATGAGTAACAGAGCATGAAAAGATTAAAGCTAATTAACACTCTTTCATAAATTTTACATGTTTGTGGTCTGTTTTTTTTTTACTTGTCCAAATGATAGACATGTTTCAAATTTATTCACTTTGATTGAACAGGTACTCTTTTACCAGTGATTAAAATAAACCACACTAGCAATAAACAATGTCTTACTGTGAACGTATGGCTTCTGCGATAAAAAAGTCTTCAGCCAAATATTTGCCAAACTCCGCCAGGCCACCAGCTTTATCCAAAACATCTCGACGCAGAAGACTTGACATTCCAGTTGAGCAGTTGATACTGACAGCGTTGGCGCTCAAGCAGTTTCTGGCTTGCATTGTTCCAAAATAAACCTGAGTGTAGCAAGAGAGATATAGATAGACATCCTCATCAAAGTCAGGCCAATAATGAAGCTACAATCTCAACGTCATATAAATAAGAAAAAAAGTATAAAGCTAACTAAATCAATTTTAAAAAAAAAGATTAATATGGGTCAAAGGTAATAATACTGTTACATCTCCAGTGGCGAACTGAAATGTGTGTATGTGTGAGACCCACTGATACGCACAGACGAAGGCAGGTCACAGGTCAACGGCTGTCCCTAGTGTGACCTGTGCTGGCGCAAGTGACCCGAAAGCTTAGACCAGGGCTATGTGTTAGCAGTGTGTGTTAGTTACAGTTAGAGTTGCATTCCAGCAGATAGACAGAGAGAAGCAGTTCGGACTGTATGTTAATAAATCTTCAAAAATGTAGCATGTACGCGCTTTAGAGACTGTTGTTTTAGTTAGTCAGTTCCAATATGTTTAAACATTTGAAGTTAGTGTAGACAATTGTGTTTATTGGCTGTGGTGTTGTATTTGTTATTAAACCGCCACTGTGTATTGAAGCTCTTGTTGTTAAGTTCTTGAGTTAGATGTGTTGTGTTTATGTTAAGCAGTGTTTGCAGAAGGCCTGATAAGTGAAGTTCGTTACAATAATGAAGTTCTTCAGGGTTAGAGGTCAAATGTGGAAGGTAATAATAGACTCTAAGTGAATTCCAAGTGTGAAGTAATGTAAATGTCTTATGCAAAGCAGACTAAAAAGATAAACTTTCAACAAAGTGCTACCTACACATGACTATAAGTTTTAAAATTATGATAATAAAAAAAAAATATTAACATTATATAAACAATATCTTATTATAATATATCACATCTAAATTTAATCTTAAACATTTCAATTGAATAGCAAAGCAAACTATAACTTAGGAGCCCTTTATGATTCTTCTAATTTTTCTTACCTGTTGATAAATGGCCCCAAAACCTTTTCTTGTAGCACAGTAAGGCATCTGCAACACTAGGCCAACCTGTGGCTTTAAACAATGGACCATTTCATACAGTGTGCTGGGTGTCACTGAGGAAAAGCAACAAATTAAACTGTTAAATATCAATCACATTGACAAACATTACTCAAAGAAACACAGAAAATACATTTTAAAACACTTAAATCAAACAAGCTCATTGAAAAAAAAAAAAAAAGGAAGTTACTTTTAATGCTGGTATCTGAGATGACTATGTTATCATATTTGGCAGCCTCATATGGACGGACCATATTGTTGATCTTACCATTGGGACCAACAACTTTCAAACCTTAAGAAAAAAAAAAAGAGAAAAAAAAAAAAAGTTGAAATTTCTGTTATCCTGGCTTATTATTAACATACAAGACATGTCAACAGTTTAAGTACTACATTTCAAATTTGGTAGAGAAGTATAATAAATAGACTCAACAAAAAACAATAGTTACAAAAAAAAAGTAGGTCAACAATAAACGTTTCAGTAGTACATCTCACAGAGAAATACTGACCTATGAACAGTTTAGCATCTACTTTAGGATAGCTGTCAATCAAACTCTTGACCACAAGAATGGCTGGGTCATTATCATCTTGTACACTAAACAACAGTTCATACTGGGAAACAAGCAGAATTTCAATTGTTATTATATCGTTATATTTGTAATTCGTCTAATATATAAAGTAGAATGTAAGCAGTATGCATGCATGTATGTATGTGTATGTATGTATGACCTTTATGGAAATCAAAACCTTTTGACCAAACTTAAAGTAACTCGTATGATTAGCTGATAATGTAAATCTTAATATAAAGTTGCGGTACAACAACAAAGTTTATTAGATATAGATATAGGTCAGAGGCATGTTATTTTAACTACTGAAATGAATAGACACCTTTTTATTATAGAATTATAGTAAAACAAAGACACAATAAATAAATAAACAAGCTTAGCTGAGTAAGACCATAGTTAGTTATGTATACATATTTTGAAACTGTTCTAATTCTCAAAAGTAATAATTGTATGCAAATGTTTTATGTATGTTGTAATTTCTATTTGAGAAAAGGTTGTATGAGCTATCTGAACCTAAGATAACAACACACAACACATGATAAGTGATAACAACATCAGACTACTATTGAGAGTGGTGTGATTTTCAATTGTTCATAAATCTAGTGATTTGTTGATATCTACACTTATCACAGCCAATGTCACTGACACATATCTGGGTATTGAGTTTTGATCAATGAATAAAAGTACTTAAGTACACTGGGACACAGCGCTTGGTTTTTTAAACCAGGGTCCTGGGTTCGAATCCTGATTAATGTGATATTTAATTTTGGGATCTTCAGACGGCTTTGAGTCCACCCAGCTCTAATGGGTTCCTGACATCAGTAAATGGTGTTGGTCATTGTGCTAACCACATGACACCCTCGTAAACCTTGGCTACAAAAACATCATCTACCCTATAGACCACAAGGTCTGAATAGGGAACTTTACTTTTACCAAAGTACACAGAGTATGTATTATTATCTATACAAATAGAGGCTTAATACATTTATAATAGAATTAATAACAAAACAAAAATATAATCTGGCATGCAACGCAGAGTTATCCTCCCCTTGAAACTTTTGTGCAAGATGAAGCCACAGAGGGTCAGTTACATTTCAATAGAATTTTGGCTGTGATGGGGCACTACTGTAAGTGTCAAGATTTTTATGCCCTCCCAACCCACACACAAATAAAAGTTGGCCATCACTGACCTATCGCATTAAACAATATTTCGATATATCCAAAACACTCTAGTATCCTACATTGTAAAAAAAAAGTATCTAATACACAGCGCATGTATGTATATGTATATATATATATATGTTTGATTTATAACTGACATTTGACACATAAACACATTCTCTGGGTTTATAAACACATACCTTGGGATATTTCTGTGTAAAAAATGTTTCCAGATTGCTCTTTAAATTTATGTCTACACCTGTGAGGGGTTTCAGTATGGATACACCAGGTAGCTCCTCCTCTGGGATCACAGGATCCAATTTCTTGTACAAGTGATGTAGGCTATAAAAAGCAAATAAAATCTAGCTATAAATAAAATATGATTCATCAAGTTAAGCGTGTCAAGTCCTATGACAGCTTACAATATCTTGGACCAAATTCTATGATTACTAAATATGCTATCTGAACAATGCTAGCTATTCTGCACTGCAAACACAAAAAGACAAGAAACACATATATACAGTGTTTAAAATGGAACACCCATTAAACCAAGTACTCTTGTGACTCAGAAGAAGTCAAATAAACTTTATCAGTAAACTCAAGTAGATCAACATTTCACATCTATAGTCTTTTCAATGTCAACACTGACTTCAGTGATAAGAATGAATCATAATCTAAAATAAGTCAGTGATACAAACTAATCCCAACATTAAGTAGAATTATTGGGGGCTTTGCTTTTTTTTTTTTTAATCCACTAACTTAAGCAATAATAATAAAAGGAATTCTAACTCTGTACCGATCACAAAAAATGTGTTTGTTTTTATTAAATAGTTTTTAGGCAATACTAGCCATGGCCATGCAAAATATGAACTTGTAATATGGGCAAAGCCTTCATTTTCTGTGTAACGGAAAAATCTCATCTCGAAGCTTTTTTTTTTTAAATAATGATAAGAGTAGAGATTAATTTTATTTATCTTATCTTATATAATACAGACGTTACTTCAAAAAAGAAGATGATTATGTCCTACGCGTCATGCATTCAGTCATGCATATTTACCAGTGACTTAAATTCTGCCAAGTCACTGGTTTTCCTGGCTAGCTCAGGCAAACCATTCCATGCTCTAATGGCACAAGTTTAACAATTAAACTCTTCATTAATTTCACATTCATAGTTCTTAAAACTTTCGCTGGTATATTCAAATTACAAGGGTGTAAACAAAAAAAGGAGAGGTGGGGAGGGGGGGGGGGGTCAATCTAATAATATGCAAATTAAAAAAAAAATTTGGAGATTAAACTGGAATCTCTACTTACTACTATAAAAATGACATAATCCAAACCAAGCAAAAGCCTGGGTCAAAAGACCAAACATTTTTTTTATTGAGGCAGTTTAAGACTAGAAAACCAAAGTGTAAGGAATCCATGAATAAAGTGTTATTCACTGAATTATGATATTATGAAGAGACTCATTAACCCATGCCCAATAACCTAATCATGCCAAAAGCAGATTGATTTTTTATTAATGATTGAACAACAGTCTTATTTGTGTTTTAATGGTAAGGCCAAAGTCTGAGCATGCTTTTGAGAAGTCACTGAGGATACTCTGTAGATCATCTTCAGAGCAGGCATTTAGGGCACAGTCGTCAGCAAATAGCAAGTCTCTGATTACAACTGAGTTTGTTTTTTATTTTGCTTTGAGCCACCTCGAGATGAATAGGCCACCAACAAATCTGTATGTTATATCTGTGAATGCATCTCTGTCAGCATAGCAGAGAACATGATACTTATCTAGAATAGTCATGATCTACTGTATATATAATATTGTTACGCATTTCTGAATCTTCTGGCTAAATGCACTAGTAGACACACAAATAAAAACACTGCAAAGAACTTAACAACTTAATTTCCTGCTTCCTATCACTTTATTGACTAAAACTCTGTAACAAGACTGGACAATTCTGGTTAGTTACAACTGCTATAGTTTGTACTGCACTTCAATATTTCTCAACTTGCATCGAGCTGTATTCCGGTCTACTCTCTTATACTGTCCCACACAGAAGACAAATATCGACAACTACCTACGACTGACTTTCACAGTAACTCTCTGGCTTTAATCATCATCATCATCAAACTCCATTTGAGTGAGGGCTTGAGAGGCTTAAATCCTCTCTTGCAAAAGCCCTGGACAGAAACCCTGCTGTCTTGCGTAGTGCGTAGGAGTCACCATACAGGTCGAGAAGTTTTGGTTTCCCAGACCTGTCGAGACGAAGATCAGCAAATCTGGGGCAGTCAAACAGAATATGAGGCACGTTTTCCTCTTCTTCCCCGCAGCGGGGGCACCTTGAGTCAAAATTTGGCCATAACCGTGAAAAGTATGAGCCAACAGGACAGTGGCCTGTCCTGCACTGTGCTATAACAGCTTGCTCAGGCCTGGACAGCCTCCACCACGGGGAAGTGCGGTCAGGGCGCCTCATGCTCTCCCAGACTCCACAGGCTTTTTGGGACTTGTCTCAGCACTCAAACCACTTTTCCATTTCAATTTTTTGAATTGTAGCCAGGGCATGGTGAAAACTTACAGCCTGTTCAGTTGGTGGAATTTGTCCTCCCTGGTGGGCCAAGGAGTCTGCAATAGTGTTACCAGTCACACCTATGTGACTCGGTACCCACTGCATTATCACAGGAATGCCATAGCGCTGCTTCATGTTGTGTGAGGCCATGATGACAGTGTTGATATTGGGGGGCCATGGTCCAGGGCTTTGCAAAGCCTGTAGTACAGGTTTTCAGTCAGTGACCACAACAATCCGTGTTGCCCTCAAATGTCCCTCGCCGAGTTGTGAGTCAATGACCTTTAGGGCTTCACAGACTGCCATGGTCTCTGCATCAAAACTGCAAACACTACCACATGGTCCAAAGATTTTAACTGAGTGGGAGCCAAGAAAGTCGATGTAGGCTCCATAGCCTGCTCTTTCAGAATCCAACAATGCCGACCTATCAGTATATATGCAAAAATAGCACCTGAGTTGGGCTTGAAAGCATTAATGGTCTCCAGTGCTATTATTTGGAGGTCGAACGATTTTGCTTAGTGGCGTTAGGATCTGCCAGTTTCAGTCATACGTCTGGGGTCGTTAGGCGACACCAAGGGGGAAGGGGGTGGAAATGTTGAATGTTTTGTCGGTTGGTGGAGAGGCCAGCTTTATCAGATAGTCTAGTGGCATGGTGCATAAAAGACTGCATCTTGATACGTCTTCTGCATCTCCAACCATGCACTAGTTTTCTAGCTGGGAGGTATTCGTCCAGCCTTTTATATCGCTCAAAGCAGGTCAGTACTGACCTTTCCTGCCTAAGGTTTTGAGGACCTACATTAGCCATTATTTCAGCCGCATTTACTGGACTTGTCCTAAGGGTACCACAGACAAATCTTAGTGCTTGGGACTGTATTTTATCAAGCTGTTCAAGAGCAGTCCTAGAGCCATAAATTTGCACAGGTAGGCCGTAGTCTATCTGTGATCGGACTGCTCCTAAATACAGGGATCGGAGCATGTCTGCTCTGGCTCCCCACTTCCTGGCTTTAATAGAGTCCCTAATCGCTCCTCCAAAGTTGCACAAACACTGCTATTATCTTCTGGAACATCATGGGAGGAAATGTCACATCCTGTCTATGTTTAGACATGTAGATTCCAGAGAACACCCGCTGCAGTGTCATTTTGCCGGGGTCACATAAGAGACATCTACCTGTCACTAATCATTCGTAACAATGTCCCCCTTCGTAATATCTGTTTTTCCTCTGGAATAACACTTGAGGACACGTCACATCCTGTCTTTGTTTATACGCATAGATTCCATAGAATCTAACACTGGCTGCTGTTCATCTTGACCTCTACCTGTCACAGTTCACTTGTAATTCTATCTCTCTCATATATATATATATATATATATATATATATTATATATATATATGAGTGTGTGTGTGTGTTCAAATTTGTGGATGGAAATTAGATCAGATTAAAATAATAAAGATTGTGGTTTGTTTCAATCTATCAGCTGTTTACTGGTTGGGGCAATAAATCTAGTGCATATTAGGCTACATTTGATACATTTATCCTTTAAGATTAAAGAAATTGATATCTCTGCTTTTAAAGGGAGGTTAAATGCCATATTCACTTGGTTGTTGAACTTAGTTTAATTCCCCTTGTCTCCACCACCTATATAGCTCTATCTATATAGGCTATATAATATTATATGGTTACACTAGCAACCAAAGTTACTTTTATAACTTGTCTAATAATACTATTGTTGGTTAAAAAAAATATCAATTAGAAAACAAATTCTTGAAACCACAAGACTGACTTGTAAATGAATCTAACTCTAATAGACAGGAAACTTTAACAAACTTATATGTAGATTATGATAAAAATATGTGAATGTGTACACACTATTTCTACTACACACCTTTACTTTTACTTATTATTGATTGTATTATAAATAAATATATTTAAATATATTAAATTATAGAGATAATTATAAATATATTCATAGGTCATAGATCTAGATGTATTGACAATTGTCAGTATCTATAGCAGTTTCTAACATATACTAGCACCTAGCCGCTTATAGTAAGTTATAGTACCTAGACTCTAGACTAAGATTAGAATCTTTTTTTTCATATACTTCATATATATAGAGTATAGACAGATCTAGACTAGAACTAGATTCTATACTCTATACAATATAATTTATTTTAAAGTGTGTATTTGTCTATCTTGATAGAGACTAGAGTCTAGTCACGTCTAGTGACAAGATGATCATGATAGGTAGACATTAGGCCTACTGATTTTTACTGCAATTCTTAGTTTGTCTTGTATAATGTATACTTGTAATTTGTATTGACAGTATTCTGAGTATTGTAATTCATACTAGTCTATGACTCTGTCTCTATGATACTACTAGGAGTTGACTACTCTAGACTGTCTAGTCTAGACATGATAGTAGGAATAGTAGTGATACTAACAAACATTGATAGTAAAATTAGTATCATACTTCAAACTAGAGTTAGAGCCTATGCCTATACTCCTATAGCCAGTATAGTGAGTATAGGCTATACCTATAATAATAATAATAGACAGAGATCTACTAACTACTAGTTGTTTGTTTAGTAATCTTACCCAAAAAGAATCGAAATAATATGAATAATCCATGACACAATCCATCCTACGAAAATGGCAGCTGCAAACACTGTAGCCCCAGTGGCAAAATAATCCTGAATCATATCTTCATGATGTTTGAAACCTGGCTCGGAAAAGCCCACTTCTGTTCCACTACCTGTAGTGTAGTAGCCTGTAGTCCCGGTAAGCGACAGTATTTAGGACAACACAAAGTGACGTATGCCACCCCCTATGTGTCACTTGGTTTGCCAGGTAAGCATTATGTAAATTCTGTTTAAAAACTATTTCCGTAAACAAATGATTTATTTTAAAATCATACTTATAAATCCATTATTGTTTTTCTTATTATAAAAATATGATTAGAGGAACACATAAAAAGATGATGTTGAAATAAATATTTTAGGTATACTTGACTTCCCACGTGTCACCTGTACAAAAATCTGGCAGAGGTATTTCGACTCAACTTTGACATTGTAAAGGACAATATACAGAAATGTTTGGTTAACGTGTTGCCCTGGATTCCTATGTACGTACCTGAATCGAAAACACACCTCTCTAGACAGAACGATGACATCACCAGCTCGCTTGCGTAGAGGTGGTTTATATTTAGATATCTATATTTATAATTTATTTAGACTTCAGAAGGGGGAGATTCCGATTTTTATTTTCTAATTCAAGATTTTTATAATGTTGAATAATTAGTAAGGTTAATTTGCGATAAATATCTAATAAGATGTTATTGATATAAATTGAAGAAAAAGATAAATAATATAGTACATAAAAGAAAATGGGAAACATTAAGCCCGCTTGTTAGACGGTAATTTTTAATATCCTTACTTTGATCAAATAACTTCTGTCAAGATTGTTTCATAGTTTAGCCAAGACTCTTTGTATTTATACGTCTATATCTTTGTCGACCTGGCATTATTCTTCTTATGAGCCTGTTCATTCATAAATGATGTCATCAGTGGCGAAGTGGAGAGGGGCACGATGCCTGGGCGCCGCCTTAGGGGGAGCCACACGCAGCCTATAAGGTACCTTCCGTCGGGCGCACGTATTACTCACTCTGGCTGTCAACTTAAGGTTGGTGAATATGTAGTGTTTGCGAGGAAACATTGATCATTTTATTTTTCATGAGACAACACATGTACCGGAAGCTCAAAATTGGAACCATTGAAATCTGCCCATCTGGAGTGTCATCAGAGAATGCTGACCATGTCCTCCAAAACTTTTCTCTTTATCATGAGGCCCGTACAAGACACTGGCCCCAAAACAGCCCTATAGAAAGGAAACTAGGCCTATATGGGGAGCTCCCTGATTTGGAAACCACTGCGCAGTTCATCTCATATATTGGTATAGTCACCTGAACTCTCCAACATAACAATGAGAACGAAGAAGAAGAATTTGCACAGGATTCCAGCAATTCTTGCATTTTATCTTATTTCCTGTTTTTTCTTTTTCTATTTTTTTTTTTACATTGTTGATTCCTAAATTGATACACTGCTAAAGATCATATTGTGATTTATGAAGAACTTCGTAGCGGAGCCAACTCGAGTTCATGCGACAACTCCACCAAACCAATAAGAATTCGTATGTTACTAGACATCTCATCTATAAGACTTGGAACGTTGTTATTGGTCCCTTTGCGGCGTCGGAACGAGACAGCTGGATGTCACTCACGAAGGCCGCGGGATACACATTTGAGACCAAAAGAAAATCTGCCGCCGAGGACAAACGCAGACGACGAAACGAAAATCTAAATCGACCACCTGTTTTGCTTTCCCTGGATGTGGCAAAATATGTAGGTCACGGCTGGGGCTGCATACCACGGGAAATACTGTATTCCTCACTAATCTTTGGTCTCGAAGACAAGCCTCATTATTATAGATTCATCAGAATATATTCACACTACCGTCGATCTCTATAACTAAAACCTTAAGTCTCTTGTTTGTCGTTTAGTAGGCCCTATGTGTAAGAAGTGGACGCCTACTGGAAACACTAT
This sequence comes from Biomphalaria straminea, assembly GCA_021533235.1. Taxonomy (NCBI): domain Eukaryota; kingdom Metazoa; phylum Mollusca; class Gastropoda; family Planorbidae; genus Biomphalaria; species Biomphalaria straminea. Next base: position 26,308 of record JADKLZ010058221.1, on the reverse strand, counting down.
AAGGACTATATAAATATTCGGATGTAGAGTATTTCCGACAATGTTTTAGATAAGTACTAGTCGTAATGGCCATAGTCGTAAAGGGTCGATGAATAGCAGGGATATGGAGAGACGTTGACCCGGATTTTAAACTCGAGGAGGGTCATGCAGGCGTTCTCGGATGTGAATAGTGAAAGTAGAGTGAAGTATTTGAGGCATAGCCACAAGTTCAGCCTTGCCACCATAAACACCGGAAGTATTCATGTAGGCAGTGTATTGTCGAGAAGTGTGTATGACTGTGCATCCGTGAGTAAGAACAACGGACAGAGCGTCGCCAAGGTTACCCCACTGTGTTGCAAACAAAGCTTACAGCCATCTTGCGAAGTTCGAAAGCAACAGTTTCGTCAATGACTCCCCCCCCCCCTTTTCAGAAATATGAAAATGATAAAAATAAACAGTTACATGATGGAATTTTGACTACATCGAAAAACTAGCGATTTACTGGTGACCATGGGCGCCCGCACTTGCACCCCCCTGGATTCTGAGTAGCCAAATTAGAGCCATTTTTTTGCACTATCAAATCAATTAATTTCTAAGTAGCAACTGAACAAGTAGTGCTTCCACTGGTTAATGTAGTAGTAGAAATAAGTAGATAAGGAATGGATGGCCAACCATGTATG
>JADKLZ010058218.1:13235-23813 GCA_021533235.1 Biomphalaria straminea | reverse complement strand
TTTTTTTTGTGTGCATGTTTCAGGAGAATTGAAAAGTATGGAAGTCCTTGAAAAGGTATTTATATTTGGGGGTGGGTGACAGAAAAAGGGAAAGTTCAAAGGTCAAGAATAATTTAAAACATCTAGAAAAGTTTTTTTTAGGAAACTTAAAAGGAAAACAATGCAAGATATTGCAGTTGTTCATCAATAATCAGCATAGTTGTTGCTCAGAAGTCATTAATCTTTTTTCACTGTGCTTTGTTTAACACTGAAAGACTTAAATAATATGATTCATACCAGTGATTAGCGTTTGATGTAATTATTGTTTCATTGCTGGAGTATTTATTTCATTGGATTAAATCTGAAGAATTACTTTTTTTTAAAGAAATTGCTTTCAACATTTCTTTAGGTTTTTATGTTACTTCAAGAGACATAAGTCTCATCAATAGTGTGAACTCTCAAATAAAGTCTGTGACAATTTTCAGCAGATCATTGAAGATGGTTAGATATATCATTAACTCTTTCTCTCCTAACTGACGATACCAACGTTGAGTCTATCCGAATGTGGTAAATAATTATGGAGAGAAAGAGTTAAACAATGTAATTCTCCTTTAAACATTCAAATGGGCATCCTCAGCAACAGGCTGATAATACATGGTTATATATGTCATACAAATACCGAGGTTATAAACAAAACAATAGCAAAGGGAAGACATCAAAGAATGGACAGACTAGTCATTGAATGAAATTCTAATCAAGGCAAAAGACAAAGATGAATGGAGAAGGAGGATTGACAGATCTTGAGTGGAGTCCCTACAGTTCAACAGATTAAGGTATAGGTTAAGGTGAAGGGTTTAGTCAACACCTTACAAATGTTTGGCATTAATTCGTTAATCGCCAATTAGTTATAAGTGCATGTTTGGTTCATGGCAGTCCCTTGCCTAATGATACTTGTGAATGGCATTAGTACAGTGTTCATGAGATGTCAAGCCATTCTAAAGCAAATTCTAAATGACACAGAAAGCTGCTAATTAATTTTTTTAGTACAATCTTTACACAAATATACAGCTCATTTTTTTTCTTGTCCATGTTTTGGATGTTCCTTCAGAATTGAAGATGATTAGATCCCAAACAGACAGTCATTTAGTGAAACTTTCTAGATTTTTACAATACTGAATCATGGAATAAAGATGAAATATAATACCTGGATTTGAGCGTGAGATTTTGTAAGCATCTGTCCACAGTTGTTGATGTCTTTAGCAGCAGACAAGTAAGTATGACTGACAAGTCCATTTAGATTATTGTACAAAGATAGATTACTCTCCCCTGTAAAGAAATGAAAAAAAAAATATATTAAATGTATCATAGTAATTGCAGTGTGCAAGCCACATCTCTGCTTGAGGGGATTCCCCATCCTTTCTGTGTTTATAAGTCAGTGATGTTTCATAAGGCTGAAACAAACTACTGGCTTTTATCTTAATTTCTATTACAAGTGTAAGGCGACACTTCTCATGGTTAACAGTCTAGGACTGAAGGTGAATACACTTGTAAGAGGAGACAAATAGGCCAATAGGCAGGGCCAGTCTTAGGCCACTGCAACCAATGCATTTGCAATGGTCCCGTGCTTTCACAGACCCCGCGCGCATTTAGGGTGTAATTATTAAATTGCAAAAAATATTTAAAAAAAACTCCTGGAAATCTGAATGTATTAAAATCTCCTGAAAACTCTTAAAAATCTTCAGAAAAAAAAAGAATTTATGTGTGTCTATCATTGCAGAAAACGCCAATCCTAAGCGCGTTAAAAGAAAAAAGGCATTGTCAGCTTTCATGTAATAAAATGGTATAATAGGGTGAATTTATAATTTAATCGGAAGTTCCAATACTTTATTTACTTTTATTTTCACTGGCATTATGCCATTGGTTACAAGATTCGTAAAGTACAGATCGCAATTTTTAACTTAGTAAAGTCGATATATTTTTTCTTATACAAAATCTTAATTTTCACTTTTTATCCTGATTACTTCACAGACCCTGCGCAATCAGTTTCGCATAGGACCCTGCTTTGCCAATAAGTAAGTTAAACAGAACCCCCTCCCTTGGTGTGCCATATTGTTCATTGCACAAGGGGAGAGAAAGGAGGGATGAGACACCCCCTCCACACAACAGCATGTCATGACCCACACAGCTCAAGGGGCTAGTGGAGGAAGCATCTATTGACCTAGAGTTTCAAGTGAAATTATTCTCACCTCTAATGACAATCATAAATTTGGTGTAGGCCTTTACTGGGATTTAAACTTTAGACCCTCAATTTGGGAGCCAAATGTTTTACCACATTGACACATGTAGATCATCTGCCCTTTGGAAATTTAAATTTCAAAGGACAACTTTATTCTTTTTAATAATCTAACAAGAATGAAATGTAATTAAAAAAATCAATTTATAATATTTTAATATTTGATAACAGACACAGACAGTTGAAAGTTTAAAACAGGGGTACAACAAATTCTACATTTTTGTATGGTTTCCTATAGTATATATAAAGCGTGGTTAAAATTGTAGTTACAAGAACTCAAACAGTAGGCCTACAGCTGCATCATTAAATTGTCAGGACCTTCATATTTCTTCCTACAAGTTAAACTACCTGTACCAGTATAATACATGAGGAGGCATGGTGGCTGAGCGGTAAAGCACATGGCTTCTAAACTGATGGTTTTAGGTTTGAATCCTGGTGAAGACTGATATTTTGGGATCTTTGAGTGCCTCTAAATTAGATAAGTTAGATTAGTATAGAGCCAAATTTTACAATTAGATTTCCTTCCATATTTCTCATAATTTATCTAAAAATATTGAAGAGAAACTTACATAATTTCTTGTTCAATATTCTGAAAAAAAAAAGATAAAAACAAATACTATTGCATTTTTCATAATTCTTGCTGTATCTTAATAAAATTGAATTTCTTTTAAGAGTGGAAGGAGTATCAAACGATTTAATGAACACTGATTTACATTTAAATATACTAATAGCTTCATTACAATGAACATTAATTGTAAAAAAAAATTGTGTGCCTATTTGATTCCTGTTACATGTTTGTAAAATAAAATTTTCACTAAATATATTTATTATGACTTCATTCATGAAGACTGGATTTCAGTGGATGAGTGATTAAGTCTAAGTAGAGACTGGGATTTTGAGTTTCTGGATTTTTAGGGTGCCCCTAAGTCCGCCCAACTCTAATGATACGTGATATTAGTTGGGGAAAACTTAAGGGAGGTTGGTCATTATGATGGCCAAATGACACCCTCATTAACCATGGGCCACAAAAAACAGATGATGTTTACTTTATCTTCCGAATAGAACGAAAGGTTTGTAAGAGGTACTTTTACTCTTTTTTTTTTTTATTCATCAGGCAGATTAATTTGGTGCCTTTTTCTTTTTGGCTACACCTTCCAGTCCACAAAACTTTCATAAATCATTTTATTATAACACAAGCACTTTGAATGTTTAATAATAAGTACATTTATTAACTGAAAATCTACAAAAAATGATAGAGATATGGTGGCTGAGTGGCAAAGTGATTGATTTCTAAACCGAGGGGTCTCATGTTTAAGTCCCAGTGAAAGTCAGGATTTTTATGATGCCTCTGACACATCTTGGAAAAGTAAAAGCAGTTGGCATTAACCTTAGGCATTAGAACCAGATGAACTTTACATCATCTGCCCCCAAAAAACATAAGGTCTGAAAAGAATATTTTTCCTTAATTTTAACACATAAGGATTCCATGTGATACTGAAATTTTGTTCTGGTAGTTTACTGCTATAAGTTTAATGATGGAATTTTTTGTGTAAATGAAAATGTGAAAAACTATTAAAGGGAATGAGTTGTTTTTTTGTGATAAAATGTTTTTGTGGTGAATCTGATCACAGAAAATAACATGAAAGTGTATTTCTTTTCAATGTTATAGACTCTTCTTCACTTCATTCAAATTTGAAAATAATAAAGAAAAAAAAAAAAATTTATTGTTTCCTCACGTATCATATTTTGGTTTTCCAGACTGCTTGATAGATAAACCTGCGACATCATCAACAGATTCATAGGATACAGAATGCTCAATGACTGAAAAAAATGCAAACAGAAATAATGATAGTGAGATATTGTTTTCAATACACAGGAAAGTGGCTCCCAACTAATGGATTCCACTCTCATTTAGGGTCAACAAATTGGTACTAATGGGTACATGACATTAATGGGTAAAGTAAAGGCAGTTGGTCTTTGTGCTGGCCACAATAACCGTGGACCACAGAAACAGATGACCTTTACATCACCTGCGCTACAGATTGCAAGGTATGAAAAGGGAACTTTTTTTCTTTACTTTTAACACATCACAACCATTCATCTGCACTACAAGGCCAACTTCTTCTACCATTTTTCCTGTGCTGTACACCAGGAATAACTCATTTCTTTTCTAGCTTGGTGACCAACAACACCAAACAGATAAGTTTGAACTATAAGATTAATTTGCATTGTTTGCATTCTTTGTTATTTAAAGCCTTTGATGACCTTGTGACGTAAATGTCCTTTAGTTTTTACTTTGATCAAGCAATACTTTTTTATGTGTATTGATACTGTGCTCGAGCAGCCTTACATCAGCTAAAGAACACCTGGAAATCTAGGGAAATAAGCACCACCACCAAGATTAGGCTCTTTAACACCTTTGTTAAGCGGATACTACTTTATGGAGCAGAGACCTGGAGAACCACCAACACCACCATTAAAAAAATCCAGGTATTCATCAATACCTGCCTGAGGAAGATTCTTATCATCTGCTGGCCAGACAAGATCTTGAATGAGGAACTGTGGCAAAGAACAAAACAACAGCCCATTGAAGTAGATGGATAGGCCACACCCTGCGCAAGCCTGCATCCAACATAACAAGGCAAGCCCTAACCTGGAACCCCCAAGTAACACAGACTAAAAATGAAAAATACATAGGTGTTATAATAAATGAAAAACTGTATTTGAATCCCCATATTGATGAAACTATAAAAAAAAATAAAACAAAGCATTAGGATTTGTTAAAAGAAATTTCTATATTTAACCTTGCTTAGGCCAATAATAGAATATGCATCCTCTTTTTGGGACCCCTCAACTTAAGAAAACATTAAGAAACTGGAACAGACACAAAATAGAGCAGTGAGATTCATAACAAACGAATATTCCCATTTGACTAGAGTAACACCTTTAGTAAAGTCACTAAATTTAGAAAGCCTTCAGGATAGAAGACTCAAAAGTAAAGTAGCAATTATACACAAAACACTGAACCATAATCTTCAAATACAAAAAACAAAACTTAATAAAATACTCAGAAAGACACAAAGATAAAGGCACATTTCTCGTCCCATATGCTACGACAAATTTGTACAATTGCTCCTTCTTCCCTAGTGCCATTAGAGCATGGAATGGATTGCCTGAGCTTGCAAGGAAAACCATGACTTGGCAGAATTTAAGTCATTGGTTATTATTCATGACGCGTAGGACATAATCATCTTCTTTTTTGAAGTAACCTCTGTATTATATAAGAACAGATAAAAAATATTTTAAAAAGTTATGCTTACAAAAGCCAAAGAATACCTTTTAATGGAGGAAGTTCCTTTTTGTGCTGATGCAAACTGGTATCTATTTCCTCTTCATCTGACTCAGAGGCTTCTCCAGCCACAACAATAGCCTTGGGTTCATCCTTGTTTCAAAATAATGAACAGATGATTATAACATTTCAACAACTTCAAAAATAAAAAGAATGTTAAAGAGCTTGAAATAAACAAAAAAAAAAGCCTGTTTTAAAGTTTTGCACAAAAAAATTTGTCCATGCTACTGTGTTACACAAGCACCAATAAAAATTCTTGCACCAATACTTAAGGTAAGTACCGGAACACTATTTACAGCTTGTAAATTGATTGTAAAGGCAGAGATGTAATTCCAAGACAAGAAGAAATAACAAACTTGTAGACTGGATTGTAATGGCAGAGTTGATGCCAAGACTTACAGACCCTAATGTCTGTGTTTTATCATCCATTCTAAATAAATAGCTCCAGTGCCCCTTTCTTGAGTTGCTTGCTATAAGTTAGCAGCAATATAACAGAATCATAATGTCATTCATTAACTAAAAAAAAAAATAGGTGTAAATTTACAAGTCTGGTCCTTCAAAAAGTTCAACTATTATTGAGAAGGATGAAAAGATATTCAGGAAAAGAATACAATTCAAAAACGACAAAAGACAACGTTTTTAATTCTAGATCTAGAGTCTTTCTTTTATAGCTCCAACTATATATTTAATCATTCATTCATTTTTTATAATTCTAAAATTATTGATCCGAAAAAAATGGAAATTCAATTTGACTGCAATTGTCCATGTCATCAGTACTACTATAACAATAACTATATAGAAACAAACAAAAACTAGTTAAAAGCACTGCACATCATCTGGCTATTAATGGCCAACCTCTGGAAATAGTTGACCATTTTTTTGTTAATGCTCTATCATCTCCAGTGATGTGATACTGGGAAAAGATAACAACAGGAATATGCAATATGCAGAAAAAAAGTTTGGGACTACCAATACCAAAGTATACCAGACTTGTGTGATGAGCACTCTGCTATATAGTAGCCAAACATGGTCCACCTACTCCTGGCAGGAAAAAAAAACCCTAATATCTTCCACTTCTGATGCTTAGGGTGGATTTTGTTTTATGAAATGGCAAGATAATATTGTTTAAACCCTTTTGGCGATGTGATAAGGTTAGCTGTCTGTGATCACCTGACATATATGACACTGGCCAGAAAGACAGTTTAGTGTGCTATGTCGATGGGCAAGGGACAGTACTGGTATGAACATCACACGTGAATATGACCAGTGTTATGGTCATCTGATCATAAGCCTGCGTTGACCAGAGACAGAGTGTGTAAGGTAGTGCAGTTGAACACAGGACAGCAAGGAGACCGGGACTGTTAGTCATACACTTCACAGTGTGAGTCCAGGAAGAGACAATTGAATTTAGAAAATCTAAACCGACCACCTGCGGACAATGGTTTTGCTTGCCCTGGATGTGGCAAAATATGTAGGTCACAGCTGGGACTGCACAGCCACGGAAACCACTGTATTCCTTACTAATCTTCGGATTCGAAGACAAGCCTATTATTATACAGTGTAACATTGTAGTAGTTTATTGTGTTGCCAATTGTGTCACATTGGCTGTTTTACTTGACAAAGATTACTTGGAGCTCTTGTGTCAAGTTCTTGTGTTGATGTGTTGTGTTGTTGAGCAAGTGTTTACAGAATGCCTAATTAGGATAGAGAGAAGATTGCAACAATATAATAAATAGGGAGGTCCTGCTGGCTTGAACATGTTCAAAGAATGTCAACTTTTAAGGTATAATGATGTATCATTGTATGGAAGTGTGACATGAAGCTCTTCAGAATCAACAACAATTGGGAGAAAGAAGCACTGGATAGATCCACATGGAGAATAAACACAAACAAAGGGTCCTGGATTGCAGTTTGTACAAATTTTAACACAAGTAGTGAGTAAATAAAAGGTAAAGCTCCCCTTTAAGATCTTGTCATCTAGGCTATATGGCAGCTGATGTTAAGGTCATCTGCTTCTTTGGCCAATGGTTGACCAATGGTTGATGAGCAGGGTGTCATGTGGAAGTAGAAAGGAGGGTGAAACTGCTGCACCAGATGACCTACCTTGTGTATATTAAGGATTGGTCTCTTTAGTCACAAGAGAAGTTGCAATGGGTAAACAAATCATCTCTCAAGATGTAATATTCCACAGATACAGAGACAAAGATGCAATTTGAAACACAATATTCCTTCACACAGAAAACACACTGAACAAGCACATTATGACTTTTATGTCAATTATGATGAATAAGGGGAACTATGAAAGGGGGAAAGGTGGTTGATATGTACTTCTGTTTGATGTCATTGATGATGATTTGATGAATGAAAGTCACATTGGAACACCCTGACTCTGACTATACTGGATGTACTAGATATTTAATCAGTGGCGTAGCAAGGTATCCTTGGGCCCGGGTTCAAGAATATGTTGGTGGGCCCCCTACCCAGAGTAAGTCGAATGTATAGTGTGACAGAACAATTGAAGAATCTGAATGTATGGGTATGTTAACTAAAAGACATTCCAATACTTTCTGCTTTATGCAGATTTTCCTTCTCATTTTTGAACATTCGCAACTCGGACTGCCCTTACAATTCTAATTTTCCTCTAATTGGTGCAGCTACCATACGTTTTTTTTTTTCTTTGAGAAACACAAGCTGCTTTGGTACATCAAAACATCTTAATCTCATTGTCGTGAGAGCATCATTCCTTGATGACCACATTGTGGACAAAAATATTATGAGTATATTATATACTTTGCACTTCCTATTGGATTTAAGACGCGCCCATCTTGAGATTGCTGTGAGCAAAAATCATAAAGTCTTAGAGATCTACAACGTCTTGAACACAACCGACAGAATCATTTATAACCAAATTTAAATCATGGTTAGCATAATAAACATAATGCACGAGCGGCTACTTTTGATGAAGACTATTGTAGGTCCTATCATCCACTTATATTGGAAGCACCATCATAACATTAGCCTCGCAGTTTTAAAGATAAATTGGGATTATTCATTAGTTGGAACATTTGTCAATTCTCACAAAAAACGAACAACTAGAAATGATTCTCTAATTGCTATTTTTGGGGTATTCCGCCATTGAGATTACAGAACAGTTTTTTTTTTTAATCATGCTAATTTGATCAACTTTAAATTTGTCTTGAATGCTCTCAACAATAAAAGGGAAAAATGTTGCGGATTGCACATCTGTACTATAGCCAGTACCGCTGGATAGTCTTAAGAGCTGAGCCGAAGGCTCTTCGAGCTCTAAGTTTAAAAAAAAACAACACCTGTCTGAATCCATTCGAGAACAAATATCAAACATTAAAAAAAAACTGTCTGACCACAGGTCTGTCTGGGAGTGACCCGAGACAATGCCTATAGGACATTGCTGTTTCCAATATCACTGGCACTCCGGACGCATGGACTAGAAATCATGGCCGAAGGCCAAGTAATACCGGAGGCCGCCGCCATTTTCCTTCACTATACCATGCTGACCGTGTAGGATACGCCATTATTGTAACGCTCCCTTGAGGAACGGCCCATGGATTCGTGACAGTGTCGTGGGAGCTTTCTTTCAACCCCGCTAACCGTGCAAAGGGGTAGACTCACGTCCACCCGTGGGCACCCCCACCGCAGTCCTGTTTACTTTTTAGCCTAGCGCCTTCCTCTGGTAGCCGTTTCCACGTGGGCGCCACGTTGAGGTAAAGTAAGGTGCCCGCGTTTAAGCCAGAACTGCATTGCCAAACAGCTCTATTATCTCGTTTTGAATCTGCGGGGCTTTGTTTTCCTGTCAAATTTCATATATTCATAGCAATAAGGACTAGTCAGTGTATTTTTTAATACTACGCATTGGCCAGAGTTCATATAATTATACATAATTATATACCTTTATATAGATCAGCTGTATGGAGGTCATCGTTCCGACCACGGCTAATACACAGGCATTCATTTCCGAAAAACACTATTCCATGATCATTTTTTTGTAAAAAAAAAAGGCCTAACGGTGTTAACTTTCTTTAAGAACTTTGAACAAACACTGCATTGGTCAGAGGATGACAGTGACATTATTCCATGATAACTTGGAGATCTCTCTATCTTTTAAATCTTTGTTATAAAGCTGCTCTCCAATTTTGGTTTTGCCATTCATTGTAACAGAACAAACACATTCATCTTTAACGCTACATATGTAACTTACTCTGGCGTTTCATTTGCTTCCTATATATATTTTTTTTTAAAATTTCGCCCTTTTTTAAAAAAAATCTTTTCTAATGATCACATGAAACATTTTTTTTACACAATACAAAGACAATAAAACAATGTGATGACGACTTCGGAGGACTCTGTTGTCCTCAAGGAGTGTTTAACACTACTTCATTAGCTTGCATTCAAAAGTTTGATTCACAACTATTAAGATGCTTTTTTTTTTAGTCTTAGGAATTCTTGGGCCTTAGGCCTCATACTTGGACATTCCTGCTTCTTTTGTGGGCCTTTTGTCTTACGGTAATAATGGCAAAGACATACTTCATAGGGTCCATCAGATACAGGAAAAGACACTGACACAGATAACATATCTACAACTTGACGGATATCATATTACTATTTTTTTTTTCTGAAAATACAAGACATCCATATCCGATTATAGAAAACTTTGATATGACACATTATTTATACAGAAAAAAAAGAAACATATTATGCTTTAAGAAAATTGAATAATTAACATTGTTTCGAAATTTTAATTTGTGAATTAGTGTCATTCGTAAGTTCTCGCCTGGGCCCCAACTAGTCAACAGTCATAGACTCAAGTGCAATGAACCCCTTTGCGCCATTTTTACTAGTCCACCGGCTATGGGCCCCTAATGGTCGTGGGCCCGGGTTCATTGAACCCCTTCGCGCCATGGATGCTACGCCACTGTATTTA
>JADKLZ010058218.1:0-13135 GCA_021533235.1 Biomphalaria straminea | reverse complement strand
TAATTAAGATTTCATTTTTAAAATTTTACGTTTCACAGTTTCAGATAGATCTCTATATTATTCTATTCAAACTTATAAAGTGTTTGTAAATATTTATTTTTAATTTGTGCCAATTTATGGGTAGTGTCATCAGTAGTGATTTTATTTTTTATTTGTATCTTACGATATGTATAACTTAAATGGGGTCTTAAACTTCAAGAACTTACTATATAACTTAGACTTTAGACTAAGAGTAAGACTTACATCGGAAACATCATCTTCTGATTCAGAAGCTTCTCCTTGAACGACAGTTTTGTATGAACGGTCCATCACACATTAAAATCCAAATACTGTAAAAAACATAAAGATCTATCTATTTGTCCTTGACTAGATCTAGAGGCTAACAGTACTTAAGCTGAAGATCTAGATTTGACTAATAATGATCTCCTTAGCCTTAGACATAGATCTAGAATCTAGACTGTACACTGTATCAGTATGTCAACATAAACACAAGTCATGTGATACAATTTAGAATACATAAAAAAAGCTAACTATTATAGACATGGTTATAGATCTCATAATAATAGAACTCTAAAATTGTAATAAATCTCCATTAAACTAGTTATATCTATAACTATTATTATTGAATTTAATATATTTAAATATATTTACATTATCTTTAATTTTTATTAAGATAAGATCTATCTAGATATAGAATCTAGATCTATAAAATTACTGATAAGTTTTGTTCTGCGTAGCTGTAACTATTGTCCTGTTTTATTTTTAATTTACCAACCTATATACATTTATTGTTTTTAAAACCAACATCCAAGTCTATTTCTGGATACTACTGTGTTACTGTGTTTTCGATAGGGTAAATATTTATCTAGATCGAAGACGTCTTATTATATTTCAAGTCTAGATTATAGTATTATAGAATTTAGTCTAGATCTGGAAGCGAACTTGAATCGTTTAAAATCATATAAACTATGAATCGTGTAAGTATTAATATGAATTTTATTATGATCTACTATCTAGTGTATGTTACTGTTAGTGTTAGTAATAATTAATAATAGATCTAGTAAATCTAGTATTATAGTATACTATTTTATACTTATACTATTTAGTAATACTTGAGTATTACTATTACTACTATTAGTCATTAGTATATAAATATTAATAATTAATAGTACTAGATTAGTAATTGTCTGACTAACTTTCAGTTGTCTAAGACTAAGTTAATTATTATAGTCTAGTAAATTAGTAATTTATACATTATTATCTTCATCTTACTAAATCTTAGTGACGTCTTAGTACTCTTAGTTAGTCTTACACTACTGTCACTACTTACAGTCTTACTAGATACTAGATTACTAGACTAGTCTTAGACTTAGTCAGTCTTAGTCACTAGACTAGGACTAGCCCTATTGTCGCTTTTCTACTTTTGACTTTTAGTATTTATAATATTTTTTTATATTATTATAATTTATTAGATCTAGATTATTCTAGATCTAGAGTAATGTCCCTCTTGCGAAAAAATTAAGCGCTGCCACCGCGATTTTCGCATTTGAATTTTTATAGCTTCGTAATGGTTAATCCTAGGAAAAAACTACAAACATCTATAAACTCGTCATCCATTTGCCCATAAAAATAGCTAGATTGTTTTATTACGCTACGCATAGTTACAATAAAATATGATGTTGAAGAGGGTCAGGTAATGAGGTCCAGCGTAACCATGTATCTAACACCATACTCATCTCTGTACACTAGTGAAATTTGCTGTACACGAGCGAACACCTCTTGTTTATTGCATTTAAAAATAATATTATCTTCATTTTTTAAAATTTTAATCTTAATATCTTTTTAAACCAACTCAAGACTGACAGATTAGTGTTACTTTTTTCACTTTTAATTGGTCCCTTCTCTGCTAAACCCTCAACTTTACAAAGGCCCTTACATAGATTATCTTGTAGATCTAGAATCTAGTTGACCCAAAAAAACAAACAAAATGCGCGACTCCCGCGACCCCGCGCGTTTAGCCCGCTCACTCCAGTCTGTGATTGTGACCTAATTTGGTACCAGATTGATCAATAACTGTCTCTCCCGCTATTTTTTCTTCTTTATGGTACCATGCTAGGTGCTTAATTAAGAAAGAGAGTTTGCGAGACTTGAGAGAGAGAGAGGCAGGATTGTGCACTCATAAAAACATTTTTTTTCCATTCACATTATATCCAAGTCATTAGCACTTGTTTTAGCGATATTCCCTTTCTTTTTACTCATTTACATCACACTTGGTTTAACACCTAAAAGAAATCAACATTAAGTAAAAATGTTAGACCTACGACCTATACTAGACCTAAAAAATCTTCTTAATCCCGGACCTACCCTCCTTCTGTCCTAGAAGAAAAAAAATGGCATCGTCCTACCAGTGCCCTTTGAACCCGTGTAAAACCCTTGTTTTTCAGAGTAAATGAAATTAGCTGTGTCTGAACTATAAAGAAATGGAGTATAAATAAAAACAATAGACCTGTTTCGTCTTAGTTATTAAAATAAAGGCTCATTTTAACAAATATTGTGGGCTGTTCGCTAATTTCAGAAAATAACGGGTGCTCGCTACATGGAAATGACTATATATAAATAATATAATAGTACTATTACTAGTAAAGTCTTGTCAAGACGTCTTATATGGAACACCGACTTTGGGAACTAGGTCAATTTTTTATTTTATTTTTTTATTCTATATAAAGGTCAAGGTTTAAGTTAAAAAAAACAACTGAAAGCAGATTCTTATTCTGCAACTAAAGGACTATAAAAATAGCAGTGTTTCTTTGAATTACCATTCATAGTCAAGATTTTATTTTAAAATACAGCAGGTCACTCCATGCTCCTATACGGCACACAGTTTTTGTGCAGTCTCATTTAGCGCACGGGGAACACCTTCAATAAACACCACTATGTAATTTCTAATAAATTATATCTAAAAAATATTTATTCATCCCTTATATGGCATATTATGGGTAGGATAATTGCCTGGGGAGGTTAAAACATAGATTTTCATACATGGTTTCTGAGAATCTCAAAAACTGCCCTTTGCTTTGGAAAAGTGAAACAAAAATAAAGAAACTTATTTAAAATTGGACATTTGCAGTCCTGATACGTCCTTTTTAGCTTCAAACAAAAAAACAAATGAGTTATAAACAAAAAAAGCGACCTGTTTACTGAATGAGAATCGGATGAGGTGTTCCATATACAAGACTCTACTAAATATATAAATATATATAATATTTATTAATTTATAGATCAATAATCTAGAATACTAATTATCTGTTATACTTATAAATACTGTAGTGTAATTGTAACTTACAGTATTTAAAGTGTAATACTAGTACTACTACTAGTAGTAGTAGTAAAGTAATACTCTAATAGTAATAGTTTTAAGTTTAGATTATTAACACTATTTTATTGTATCTAGATCTATGTATGTATCATCATTCTATGACTATTGTCGTCTATGAACTCCTCATCCATTTGTCTTAAAACGTAGATTTTATTGTATTCATCTTCATCATCATAGTTCCTTTGGGCTTTGGGTTTCTCATGGAACATAGTACATTTAATAAGCGTCATAGGACATAGGGGCACGACAAAAACATGCCACTCTCCACAGTCTCTTGCTAGTTTTTTTTATGGTTTCCCAGCTCAGTTTCGGGTCCTCTCTCCTTCCTCCAGCATACTTCATTGCTATGTTCTTTTCTGTCTTCCTTTACGTCTTGTTCCCTGGGGATTCCACTCTAAGTCCTGCCTAGCTCTGTTGCTGGTATCCTTTCTATCTCCATCTCCACTTCCTCTCTAAAATCTTTACCTCAATATTCTTCTGTCCACTCATCTCCCTCAATTTGGTGTTTTCTACTTTGTCGTACCAGTGTATTTTTAAGATATTTCTCAGGCATCTGTTGATGAAGGTCTGTACTTTTTTTTTTGTTGTCGCTTCAGTTGTTCTCCATCTTTCAGAACCATACAGTAGGACAGTCTTGACATTAGAGCTAAAGATTCTTAGTTTATCTTGTTTGAGATGTTAGGAGATTTCCAGGTTGATTTTAGCTGTGTAAAATGTCTGACATGCTAGATTTATACGACGTTCAATGACTTCATCTGTTCCACCAGATACACTGACTACACTCCCAAGGTATACAAATTTTCTACTTGGTCTATGATCTGAGAATCCAGTTTTATGTCTCCAACTGGCCAATACAGTTTGGGGTCAGCGGCATCGCAGGTTCTGCTAGAGTGTAGCACTGGGTGCTGCAAACTGCATTAGTGTCGCCAGCTCCTGATTTTTCCTCAGGGTTGACTCCCGAAGCCTTTCGCATGACTGTGTGTAGCTGCATGGCAACAGAAGTTTGATTTCAGAGTTTTCCTTCTCCTAGATAGGTAGCCAGCAATGGCTAATGAGCCTCTCCTGCTTGAAGCTTACGGGTTTAGGCTGTCTAAGAGCTTAAAGTTTCTAACATCTTCTTCAATAATTGAACATCTTAAGAAATTATCAAACACATGAGAAGTATGCAGTTTTAAAAGTGGTATAATCTTTAAATTTTGTAATTTATATCATTTTCTTTTTATGCCATGTCAAGACAGTTAAGTCTTAGTCATTTTCCCATGCTCCATATCGCCCATCTCTGCTTAGAAACTGACTATCTTATATACAATACAGACGTTACTTCAAAAACGAAGATGATTACGTCCTACGCATCATGCATATTAACCAATGACTTAAATTCTGCCAAGTCACTGGTTTTCCTGGTTTGCTCAGGCAATCCATTCCATGCTCTAGGGTAGAAGAAGCTTTTGTACAAATTTGCCCTAGCATATGGGATGAGGAATGTGCTTTTTTCTTTGTGTCTTTCTGAGTATTTTATTAAATTTTGTTTTTGAATTTGAAGATTATGGTTCAGTGTTTTATGCATAATTGCTACTTTACTTTTGAGTCTTCTGTCCTGAAGGCTTTCTAAATTTAGTGATTTTACTAAAGGTGTTACTCTAGTCAAATGTGAATATTGATTTGTTATGAATCTCACTGCTCTATTTTGTGTCTGTTCCAGTTTCTTAATGTTTTCTTGAGTTGAGGGGTCCTAAACAGAGGATGCATTATATTCTATTATAAAATAATATACCTAACCAAGGTTAAATAACATTTTAGTTTTATGTTCTTATTTGATTTATAGAAATTTCTTTTAATAAACCCTAATGTTTTGTTTGATTTTTTTAAAAATGTTATATCAATATGGGGATTCCATGACAGTTTTTCATTTATTATAACTTTGTGTTTTTAGTCTGTGTTACTGGTTTACCATGAATAAAATGGAATTAACTTGTTTTAGTTTTTGTTACTCTTAATAACTGACATTTTTCTGGGTGGAAAGACATGCTCCAATTTGATTCCCATTTCTGTGATTCATCTAATTCTCTTTGTAAAATTTCTGTATCTTGTGTTGTTTTTATTGTTCTATATATTATGCAATTGTCTGCGAATAATCTGACTTTTGTTCCTGAACTAGGGATGCAATTTGGTAAATCATTTATGTAAATTAAAAATAGTTGTGGACCTAAGACTGTTCCTTGAGGTACACCTGAGTTTACTGTTATTGGTGTTGATTTAGAGCCATTTATTATTACAGTTTGTTCTCTCCCTATCAGAAAATCTTTTATCCACTGATGCAATGGACCATCAATGCCACAATATTCTATATACACATAAGTATAAGGTGCTATGCCCAGTAACACTTTACCGACACATTACCGTACAGCTACTTCTATAAGCTTTTTTGGGATATAAGGCCATATATATAAATCCATACATTATTTAATTGGGGAGAGCCTAATAACCTTTGGTGGCCAATAGAAATAGATAATCCAGCCATCCCCAAGTTGTTGGAAGACACAACAGTTTACCTGGTTGACCTAAAAACAAAACATACATGCCTCAGCATATAATATGTAACAGCCCAAAAGTCAGTGCTAGATATTTTTTAAAAGTCTGGGTGATGGGGGGTGGGGAGTAGGACTAAAAAGCTATGGTAGCTTGTGGTACAGCTCCAGATTTATGGTAGTGCATAGATCTACCAAGGGCCTTACCCTCCGCATATTCAAACATAAACTTTTAAAACAAAAATATATGCAAAAAATATTTAAAAAAAAAAAGAAAACGTGAGATTAAATTTACAAGTACTCATTTGTTTCTTCTAAAATAATTATTTTATTCATAAGTGGATCTTTATTAAAACTTTTGAAAGAGTTAAGGGGCCTCCACAAAAATCTTGCCTTGGGACCTCCACATACTTAAATCCGGCCCTGAACAGGTCACAAGACATACTTGACACTGCACTGACCCCTATTGTGTGGAATCGAAGACAATGCAATTCACTTTCTGAAAACAGTTTGATTGTATTAAAAAATAGATTAATTAATCTTCCATTGTCAAATTAACAGAAATCTGTTTCTTTTTTTTTTCATACAGAAACATCAGAAACGACACCATAGTCACACAGATGAAGAGGGTGAAAAAGAAATAAAATTTTCTCAAAAACATCAAGCTGAAAGACCTTCAAATGATGAAGATCTTAGATCAAAACATCACAAACGTCAAAAACAGAAAAGGCATACGGAAGACTCCAGTCCTCCGCGAACCCACCGTCGAGATCAGTCACGGGATAAAAGGAGAAATGAAATGTATGACCCTAACATACGGATAAAACAAGAAAAGATTGATAATGAAAATTTCAGGCACCAGCACAGGGAAAGGTCCAGAAACAACGATCGTAGGCGAGAGCACAGGAGAGAAAGAGCTATGGCTGGGGGCGACTTTGGTTTGAATACAATTCAGATCAAATCTGAAGACGCTCCTGAGGAAAAGAAAGACGATAAACAAAAACCAAACTTTCAACTTTCTGGTAAGTTGACGGAAGATACAAACACCTTTCGAGGTGTCGTCATAAAATATAATGAGCCACCTGAAGCAATGAAACCAAAACGCCGGTGGCGATTGTATCCATTCAAAGGTGATACAGCCTTACCTGTTTTACATATTCATAGACAGAGCGCCTATCTGTTAGGCCGTGATAGAAAAATAGCAGACATTCCTATCGACCACCCTTCCTGCTCGAAACAGCAGGCAGTTCTTCAGTTTCGAGCCATGCCTTACACTCGTCCTGATGGGACGCCAGGCAGACGAGTCAGGCCTTACATCATAGATCTCGAGTCTGCCAACGGAACATACTTGAACAATGAAAAGATAGAGCCCAAGCGCTACTACGAACTCAGAGAAAAAGACGTTGTTAAATTTGGTTTTAGCACTAGAGAGTATGTGGTACTTCATGACAGTGTTGACCTTTCAGAGGTCACAGCTGGCGATGACATGGAAGAAGTATAAATAGGGTGAGATAATGATTGATAATTACATGCATTACAAATTTATGTATTTTGATAATTGTTTATTGATAAAAATTAAAACAAAAAAAATTGACTGAATTGATTCATATTTTTTGGTTTCATTCTTTAAGCTTTTAGTTTTATAACATTGTATACATATCCTTAGAATAGATGTTATATTTCAGTTACTTCGGGTATATACATATAGATATATTATATATGTTTGTTATGCTGTATTTGTCTAAATTTATACTGGTACCGATTTGGCCAAGTGGTTAAGTATTTGGCTTGAAAACTAGTGAAGATTGGAATTTAGAAAATCAGCATTTTTAGGATGCCCTTGAGTCCACCCAACTCTAATAGGTGACTGACATCATAAGCTGGGAAAGTAGTTGGTCACTGTGCTAGCCTTCCATAGACTGGCCCTTCCATTCCTGTTATCCTCCCCTGGAATTGTGTATGCCTACTGGTGTATCTAACAACAATCATGGTCATCAAAATAACACACACAAACAAATTGTTTATAATATACTTTTAAAATGTTCTACATTGTTTGGTTCATTGCAGCAAATAACATAGTTTAGTAGGATAACAATTTTCCAATGGTTTGTGAAAAATATCTCCTGAATCAGCTGTTTTTTTTTTTGTTTTTTTTTTACATTTACTTAAAGTATGTGTTAAGGGAATGGTCTGCTGAGAAGTAATGGCATGATATTTTTTTAAGAATCCCTGCTTCTTTTTTAAAAATACTTTTTAGATAAAAAGCAGATACAAATAATTTCAAAAAATATAAATTATAAAAATATATATTATTATATATATATATAGTCTTTTTTTTTAAATTTGAAATGAGCAGACCAGAAGGGCCACAACACTTCAATGTTGCCAGGTCTATCAAATACATAGAAAAGGGTGACAACTGTAAGGGTTTATTTCAACAGTTTTGCGGTACAATACGATCACTGCACACACAAAAAATTAGGAAAACTTCCGCCAGCCTGTCTGGACAAAAGTTCTGTCTGGTAGGCATCCAATCAGATGTAAATAGATCTCATCTCTTTTTTTTTCATTGGCTCAAAACACAAGACTCTTGGGACAATAGCACACCGGGAAATCCCCTACACTCTCCATAAATGTACTACAGTGGCTATGCAAGTAAATGCCATAGAACGGTCCTTTGACTGTGGCCTTGAAGGACGACGTGTAAGTCGTGACATGGCTTTTTGGGTTTCTCTTTCAATCCCCGAGTGAACAAGGCTCTTAGGGATCCCCCAACTGCAGTCTTGTTTTGCTACCCCATTGGCCTAGTCGCTTACTAGAACTATTTCCAACCCTGGGGATACGTTGCGACTGGGTAGCGTAGTCCTAATGGCCATCTTATTGAATAGATAGGCCTGATGGCCATCTTATCTTATTGAATAGATAGGCCTGACGGCCATCTTATCTTATTGAATAGATAGGCCTGATGGCCATCTTATCTTATTGAATAGATAGGCCTGATGGTCACCTTATCTTATTGAATAGATAGGCCTGATGGCCACCTTATCTTATTGAATAGATAGGCCTGATGGCCACCTTATCTTATATACCGTAATACGGATGTTACTTTAAAAAAAAAGATGCAGCTTAAGGCCCCTCGCCCCGACTTACTCCGTTGCCTCTCAAAAGTGGTTAAAATGTAAAGGAAGAATGCCTAATGTTGATTACATGGGGTCCTATGTCTGAAATAACTTAGGGCCTTATCAATTCTGAATCCGGCTCTAAATAACGTTATTATAATTCGACCCATTCTTCCCCTTTTAAAATCTGTTCATTTTAACGAACAGAACAAACGCACACCTTTTTAAATTGAAGAGTTACCCACAGCCATCACGTGATCATACCTTTGAAACTGTAGCACGATATCAGCCACGTCACGTGACTCGTGGAGGGAAGTAAGGAACGTGTTCACCGGTCAACGCCGTATGTTCCCAAAGATCATAGTCCATGTTAAGACACAGATAAAGGCACCTTTCTTATTCCATATACTAGGACGAATTCGTACAAGTGATTCTTCTACTCTAGTGCCTTTACAGCATAGAACTTGTTGTCTGAATCAGCCAAAGGAAATCAATGACTTATCCAAGTTTAAGTATCGAATTGAAATACACGATAAGATTGGAGCGCTGATGACGTAATTATCGTCTGTTAATAAGGGATGTGTGTGTGGTTCTATGGTGACGAGGGGAAGAGGTTGTGAATGATGCAACATAGGTGGCATTGTCGTCACTTGTTCTTAGTCAGGGAAGACGACTCCAGAACGTGAGACTGAATGGTTGTGTTATTGCAGAGTTAGATTTTGTTGATATTGTTACTAAAGTATACTACATTTATTTTTTTACATCACAAGATGATTTTGTCTATATTATAAATAAAGTTAAATTTAGTTTTGCTCACACAAGGAAGTTATTTGAAGTTTTATTAGTTAGCATAGGCTACATTATGCCTACCAGGCAGATGGGTGGATTGGTCACACCCTTAGAAAAGATACCAGCAAACAGAGCTAGGCAGGCCTTAGAGTTGAGCCCCCAGGAAACAAGACGTAGAGGAAGACCAAAACGAACATGGCGACGCAGTATACTGGAGGAAGCCAAGAGGAGTACAAAGAGCTGGGAAGCCATCAAAAAACTTGCAAGAGACCGTGGAGAGTGGCGTGTTTTTGTCGAGGCCCTACGTTCCACAAGGAACACAAAGGAATGATGATGCCTACCAGGAGTGTGGTGCTACAAGTCAACGACAGGTAACAACAATCTGTACTTTATAAGATAAGATCTGCGCACATCTAGTTTTAGACCCATCTGACTATGAGTGGTGTCATAAGTCGTCACTTCAAGCCTCGTGCCTCAACGTTATCTTTCTCCTCAACACATCATTGTTACATTTAGCGACCCCAGAATGTATATAGGCTACTTCAAGAGTACAAAACTAGTTTCTGTTTAAATATAAGCCCGATAGCTTCGGAATCGTCTCTATATATTTACAATTTGGGTCACTAGCATTGGAGCGGTTAAATGACAAATTGTAATTTCTTATCTAAATTTGGGTAGTACCGGTAGCAATTTAATGTAATGTGTATATTATTTGATTGCTCTTCATTCCTTTTTAATTAATTGATCTATATGCTGTGAAAACGTGATTTTGAATTGGTTCCTTAATTTTGATTAGATTTCTATGCTAATTCTAAATGTAATTTCCATGGAAATAAATAGATCTAGTTAAGAAGGATTGCGTGAATAGTTTGGGGCTCTTTTTGCTTGGAAATTTAACACCATGAAAGAAAAAATGAACGAAAGTAGAACACAGGATACAGGTATAACAAATAAGGGAAACAATTCACACTTCAAGAAGGATAACTGTGACAAGAATTCAAGTAGACAAAAGTCTGGGGTTAATGTTCTTGTATTGGACAGCGCTCATTCGTGGTTAATTTGTTTAGGTAAGTGATTTTTCTTTCTCACAGTCACAGTAATGCGCAGACGAGCGCGGAAACTAAACTAGATCTAAAATCTAGTTAAAACATTTTTGTTAATAGTTTCACTTTTACTTTCCAAATGGGGTTGGGGAAGGATTAGATCTAGATCTACATGGCATAAAAAACTAAAAAATGTATAGGGAAGGTATGGACCGTGCCCAGTGTTATAACTTTATGTATCTTCGATGCCCTTTCTAAACTTAAAACAATATGAAAAGACAAAGGCTTAGCCCTCTGCACCAAAATCAGACTGATGCGCTCCCTGGTCATGGCCACATTTCTATATGCTTGTGAGTCTTAACGCTGACTGCAGAGCTAGAGAGGAGGATCCTAGCAATGGAACTGAGATGCTACAGAAGGATCCTAGGCATCACATTTAAAGACCGCATCACAAACAAAGAGATTAGAGACAGGGTCACTGCAGCGGTCGGACCCCATGATGACCTGCTAACTACTGTGAAAAAACGCAAGCTTAAAATATATGGCCATATAACAAGATCTTCGGGGCTCGCAAAGACCTTCCTCCAGGGAACAGTACCAGGAAAAAGAAGAAGAGGCAGACAGAGAAAGCGGTGGGAAGACAACATAAAAGAATGGACGGGCCTACCATTGAAAGAGGTTCTAAACAGGGCAAAGGATAGAGAGGAATGGAGAAAGATGGTCTACAAGTCTTGCCTGGTGCCCCAACGGTCCACCAGACTAAGGAATAGGTAACAGGTAATAGGTAACAGGTAACATCTTCGATGCTGATGAATGGATGAGAAAGGAGAACCACGTAGCCTACCGGTAGATCGAAGGCGAAGGGAGACAGAGTAACGTGTGTTCATTGTATATTAAGAAACCACCTTTACCTAGTCTGTGGGGCACCAAACAAGATCTTTGGACTGTCTTTCTTCATCCTCTGTTTTTTTTTTTTTTTTTTGCCTTTGATAGAATCTCTTTCAATGATAAGCCCGACCACTCTTTTATGCTGTCTTCCCATCGCTTTCTCTGTCTGCTTCTTCTTCCTCGTTTTCCTGGTAATGTTCCCTGAAGGAAGGTCTTTGCGAGTCCTGACGATCTTGTGATGTGGACATAGAATTTTAGTTAACGCTTTTTGACAGTATTTAGTAGGTCGTCGTGGAGTCCAATCTCTGAACTAACTCTGTCTCTAATCGCTTCGTTTGTGATGCAGTCTTTGTACGTGATAGGATACCTAGGATCTTTTTGATGAGTTTTTGTAGCATATCAATTCCATTGCTAGGATCCTCATGTCTAGTTCTACAGTTGTTCAGGACTAGTAAGAATGTGCCCATGACCAGGGAGCGCACCAGTCGAGTGTCTTTGTCTTTCCGTATTATTTTGAGGTTTGCAAGTGCTGCTGATTTCCTGTGTAGGTAACATATACTCCATTCATTGTTTATAGAAGTGATACAAAATAGAGCAGCGAGATTCATAACAAACGGATATTCATATTAAAATTAGAGAACCGGTAACATCTTTAGTCAAATGTAGAAACCTTTCAAGATAGACGATGTAACGTAAAGTACGAGTAATTATTCATAAACCACTGAACCATAATCTTGAAGTACAAAAACAAAATTTAATAAAATACTCATAACGACACAAAGATATAAAATAATAATACACCATACGCCAGGACAAATTTGTAAAAAAAAAAAACAACTCATTCTTTCCTAGTGCTATTAGTGCATGGAATGGTTTGCCTAAGTCAGCCAGGAAAACCAATGACTTGGCAGAATTTAAGTCATTGATTAACATGCAAGACTACACTGACACAGGAACACGCGTAGAACATTATCATCTTCTGTCTTTTTGAAGTAACGTCTGTATTTTATAAGATAAGATAAGGTGTTTTTAAACGAAGTTAAAGACTAGATATTTCTGTCTACACAGTGAAGGACATTTGAAACCCATATCTTAAATTTTCAGGAAACTTCGTTATTTTGACTTTAACGGCAAGTTTCTCACGTCTGAATCACATGACCTTTCTAGACATAGTGCAGAAGTTTGACGTGTCCATAACAGCGGCCTCCATTGGGTTCACTCTTCAGCTTGTCTCCCTTAGTATATTCTGTAAGTCCATCGTCTTTCTGTTCGTGTGTTAAAGAGATAATCAGTTGACCATGTTTACTGTGCTGTGTTGTCAAAGCTGTTCGATGTAGTGCTTGTGTAGTAATAATTGTTTAATGAAAGTAGTGCTTCAATAGTAATAATTGT
>JADKLZ010058217.1:7874-18850 GCA_021533235.1 Biomphalaria straminea | reverse complement strand
TTTTTTTTGTGTGCATGTTTCAGGAGAATTGAAAAGTATGGAAGTCCTTGAAGAGGTATTTATTTTTGGGGGTGGGTGACAGAAAAAGGGAAAGTTCAAAGGTCAAGAATAATTTAAAACATCTAGAAAAGTTTTTTTTAGGAAACTTAAAAGGAAAACAGTGCAAGATATTGCAGTTGTTCATTAATAATCAGCATAGTTGTTGCTCAGAAGTCATTAATCTTTTTTCACTGTGCTTTGTTTAACACTGAAAGACTTTTGTCAGTCACGCTACTTTAATAATATGATTCATACCAGTGATTAGCGTTTGATGTAATTATTGTTTCATTGCTGGAGTATTTATTTCATTGGATTAAATCTGAAGAATTACTTTTTTTTTAAAGAAATTGCTTTCAACATTTCTTTAGGTTTTTATGTTACTTCAAGAGACATAAGTCTCATTAATAGTGTGAACTCTCAAATAAAGTCTGTGACAATTTTCAGCAGATCATTGAAGATGGTTAGATATATCATTAACTCTTTCTCTCCTAACTGACGATACCAACCTTGAGTCTATCAGAATATGGTAAATAATTATGGAGAGAAAGAGTTAAACAATGTAATTCTCTTTTAAACATTCAAATAGGCATCCTCAGCAACAGGCTGATAATACATGGTTATATATGTCATACAAATACTGAGGTTATAAACAGACAATAGCAATGGGAAGACATGAAAGAATGGACAGACTAGCCATTGAATGAAATTCCAATCAAGGCAAAAGACAAAGAGGAAATGGAGAAGGACGGTTGACAGATCTTGAGTGGAGTCCCTACAGTTCAACAGATTAGGGTATAGGTTAAGGTGAAGGGTATAGTCAACACCTTACAAATGTTAGGCATTAATCCATTAATTGTTTGGTTGAAAGCAGTTACCTCCCTTGCCTAATAATACTTGTGAATGGCATTAGTAAAGATGTCATGCCCATCTAAAGCAAATTCTAAATGACACAGAAAGCTGATAATTAATTTTTTAGTACAAGCTTTGCACAAATATACAGCTCATTTTTTTTCATGTACATGTTTTGGATGTTCCATCAGAATTGAAGATGATTAGATCACAAACAGACAGTCATTTAGTGAAACTTTCTAGATTTTTACAATACTGAATCATGGAATAAAGATGAAATATAATACCTGGATTTGAGCGTGAGATTTTGTAAGCATCTGTCCACAGTTGTTGATATCTTTAGCAGCAGACAAGTAAGTATGACTGACAAGTCCATTTAGATTATTGTACAAGGATAGATTACTCTCCCCTGCAAAGAAATGAAAAAAAATATATATTAAATGTATCATAGTAATTGCAGTGTGCAAGCCACATCTCTGCTTGAGGGGATTCCCCATCCTTTCTGTGTTTATAAGTCAGAGATGTTTCATGAGGCCGAAACAAACTACTGTCTTTTATCTTAATTTTTATTACAAGTGTAAGGCAACACTTCTCATGGTTAACATGTTGTCTAGGTGAAAACACTTGTAAGAGGAGACAAATAGGCAGATAGGCAGGGCCAGTCTTAGGCCACTGCAACCAATGCGTTTGCAGTGGTCCCGTGCTTTCACAGGCCCCGCGCGCATTCAGGGTGTAATTATTAAATTGCAAAATATATTTAAAAAATCCTGGAAATCTGAATGTATTAAAATCTCCTGAAAACTCTTAAAAATCTCCAGAAAAAAAAAGACAAAATTTTCATTTATGTGTGTCTATCATTGCGGAAAACGCCAATCCTAAGCGCGTTAAAAGGAAAAAAGGCATTGTCAGCTTTCATGTAATAAAATGGTATAATAGGGTGAATTTATACTTTAATCGGAAGTTCCAATACTTTATTTACTTTTATTGTCACTGGCATTATGCCATTGGTTACAAGATTCGTAAAGTACAGATAGCAATTTTTAACTTAGTAAAGTCGATATATTTTTTCTTATACAAAATCTTAATTTTCACTTTTTATCCTGATTACTTCACAGACTAGGCCCCGCGCAATCAGTTTCGCATAGGACCCTGCTTTGCCAATAAGGAAGTTAAACAGAACCCCCTCCCTTGATGTGCCATATTGTTCATTGCACAAGGGGAAAGGGAGGGGGGATGAGACACCCCTCCCCACAACAGCATGTCATCACCCACACAGCACAAGGGGCTAGTGGAGGAAGCATCTATTGACCTAGAGTTTCAAGTGAAATTATTCTCAGCTCTAATGACAATCATAAATGTGGTGTAGGCCTTTACTGGGATTTAAACTTAAGACCCTCAATTTGGAAGCCAAATGTTTTACCACATTGACACATGTAAATCATCTGCCCTTTGGAAATTTAAATTTCAAAGGACAACTCTATTCTTTTTAATAACCTAACAAGAATGAAATGTAATAAAAAAAAATCAATTTATAATATTTTAATATTTGATAACAGACACAGACAGTTGAAAGTTTAAAACAGGGGTACAACAAATTCTACATTTTTGTATGGTTTCCTATAGTATATATAAAGCGTGGTTAAAATTGTAGTTACAAGAACTCAAACAGTACAGCTGCATCATTAAATTGTCAGGACCTTCATATTTCTTCCTACAAGTTAAACTACCTGTACCAGTATAGTACATGAGGAGGCATGGTGGCTGAGCGGTAAAGCACATGGCTTCTAAACTGATGGTTTTAGGTTTGAATCCTGGTGAAGACTGATATTTTGGGATCTTTGAGTGCCTCTAAATTAGATAAGTTAGATTAGTATAGAGCCAAATTTTACAATTAGATTTCCTTCCATATTTCTCAAAATTTAGCTTAAAAAATTGAAGAGAAACTTACATAATTTCTTGTTCAATATTCTGAAAAAAAAAAGATAAAAACAAATACTATTGCATTTTTCATAATTCTTGCTGTATCTTAATAAAATTGAATTTCTTTTAAGAGTGGAAGGAGTATCAAACGATTTAATGAACACTGATTTACATTTAAATATACTAATAGCTTCATTACAATGAACATTAATTTAAAAAAAAAAATTGTGTGCCTATTTGATTCCTGTTACATGTTTGTAAAATAAAATTTTCACTAAATATATTTATTATGACTTCATTCATGAAGACTGGATTTCAGTGGATGAGTGATTAAGTCTAAGTAGAGACTGGGATTTTGAGTTTCTGGATTTTTAGGGTGCCCCTAAGTCCGCCCAACTCTAATGATACATGATATTAGTTGGGGAAAACTTAAAGGAGGTTGGTCATTATGATGGCCACATGACACCCTCATTAACCATGGGCCACAAAAAACATGATGTTAACATTATCTTCCGAATAGAATGAAAGGTTTGTAAGAGGTACTTTTACTCTATTTTTTTTATTCATCAGGCAGATTAATTTGGTGCCTTTTTCTTTTTGGCTACACCTTCCAGTCCACAAAACTTTCATAAATCATTTTATTATACCACAAGCACTTCGACTGTTTAATAATAAGTACATTTATTAACAGAAAATCTACAAAAAAATGATAGAGATATGGTGGCTGAGTGGCAAAGTGATTGATTTCTAAACCGAGGGGTCTCATGTTTAAGTCCCAGTGAAAGTCAGGATTTTTAGGATGCCTCTGACACATTTTGGAAAAGTAAAGCCAGTTGGCATTAACCTTAGGCATTAGAACCAGATGAACTTTACATCATCTGCCCCCAAAAATCATAAGGTCTGAAAAGAATATTTTTCCTTAATTTTAACACATAAGGATTCCATGTGATACTGAAATTTTGTTCTGGTAGTTTACTGCTATAACTTCGCCATATGCCGAACTCCGTCATATGCCGGTCCCAAGCCCGGAAAAAGGAGGAGGGTTGAGCTACCCTACCCTGTAGAAAAAAACACTAGCTACAGAAACACCAAACAGCAAATCAACAGAAGTCACGGACCTGGGAGAGGATGGACCTCCAGCTGGAAGGTTTATGACGCATGCCAGTGAAAGCCAGAGTCTTCTGGAAGCTGAAAGAGGAATAGAGGACGGCCCAGGAACACATGGCGCCGTGATCTGGAAACAGAAGCCAAGCAGATGGGCAAGACATGGGGACAGTTGGAGAGACTCGCCCAGAACCGAGATGCCTGGAGAAAGCTGGTTGGTGGCCTATGCCCCAGTAGGGACCACAGGCTGAGATGAGAATGAAGATGAGTTTACTGCTATAAGTTTAACGATGGAATTTTTTGTGTAAATGAAAATGTGAAAAAAACTATTAAAGGGAATGAGTTGTTTTTTTGTGGTGAATCTGATCACAGAAAATAACATGAAAGTGTATTTCATGACATTTCTTTTCAATGTTATTTATAGACTCTTCTTCACTTCATTCAAATTTGAAAAAAATAAAGAAAAAAAAAACAAAAAATTTATTGTTTCCTCACGTATCATATTTTGGTTTTCCAGACTGCTTGATAGATAAACCTGCAACATCATCAACAGATTCATAGGATACAGAATGCTCAATGACTGAAAAAAATGCAAACAGAAATAATGATAGTGAGATATTGTTTTCAATACACAGGAAAGTGGCTCCCAACTAATGGATTGCACACTCATTTAGGGTCAACAAATTGGTACTAATGGGTACATGACATTAGTTGGGTAAAGTAAAGGCAGTTGGTCTTTGTGCTGGCCACAATAACCGTGGACCACAGAAACAGATGACCTTTACATCATCTGCCCTATAGATTGCAAGGTATGAAAGGGGACCTTTTTTCTTTACTTTTAACACATCACAACCATTCATCTGCACTACAAGGCCAACTTCTTCTACCATTTTTCCTGTGCTTTACACCAGGAATAACTCATTTCTTTTCTAGCTTGGTGACCAACAACACATGACAGATAAGTTTGAACTATAAGATTAATTTGCATTGTTTGCATTCTTTGTTATTTAAAGCCTTTGATGACCTTGTGACGTAAATGTTCTTTAGTTTTTACTTTGATCAAGCAATATTTTTTATGTGTATTGATACTGTGCTCGAGCAGCCTTACATCAGCTGAAAAACACCTGGAAATCTAGGGAAATAAGCACCACCACCAAGATTAGGCTCTTTAACACCTTTGTTAAGCGGATACTACTTTATGGAGCAGAGACCTGGAGAACCACCAACACCATCATTAAAAAAATCCAGGTATTCATCAATACCTGCCTGAGGAAGATTCTTATCATCTGCTGGCCAGACAAGATCTTGAATGAGGAACTGTGGCAAAGAACAAAACAACAGCCCATTGAAGTAGATGGATAGGTCACACCCTGCGCAAGCCTGCATCCAACATAACAAGGCAAGCCCTAACCTGGAACCCCCAAGTAACACAGACTAAAAATGAAAAATACATAGGTGTTATAATAAATGAAAAACTGTATTTGAATCCCCATATTGATGAAACTATAAAAAAAAATAAAACAAAGCATTAGGATTTATTAAAAGAAATTTCTATTTTTAACCTTGCTTAGGCCAATAATAGAATATGCATCCTCTGTTTGTGACCCCTCAACTTAAGAAAACATTAAGAAACTGGAACAGACACAAAATAGAGCAGTGAGATTCATAACAAACGAATATTCCCATTTGACTAGAGTAACACCTTTAGTAAAGTCACTAAATTTAGAAAGCCTTCAGGATAGAAGACTCAAAAGTAAAGTAGCAAATATACACAAAACACTGAACCATAATCTTCAAATACAAAAAACAAAACTTAATAAAATACTCAGAAAGACACAAAGATAAAGGCACATTTCTCGTCCCATATGCTACGACAAATTTGTACAATTGCTCCTTCTTCCCTAGTGCCATTAGAGCATGGAATGGATTGCCTGAGCTTGCAAGGAAAACCATGACTTGGCAGAATTTAAGTCATTGGTTATTATTCATGACGCGTAGGACATAATCATCTTCTTTTTTGAAGTAACCTCTGTATTATATAAGAACAGATAAAAAATATTTTAAAAAGTTATGCTTACAAAAGCCAAAGAATACCTTTTAATGGAGGAAGTTCCTTTTTGTGCTGATGCAAACTGGTATCTATTTCCTCTTCATCTGACTCAGAGGCTTCTCCAGCCACAACAATAGCCTTGGGTTCATCCTTGTTTCAAAATAATGAACAGATGATTATAACATTTCAACAACTTCAAAAATAAAAAGAATGTTAAAGAGCTTGAAATAAACAAAAAAAAAAGCCTGTTTTAAAGTTTTGCACAAAAAAATTTGTCCATGCTACTGTGTTACACAAGCACCAATAAAAATTCTTGCACCAATACTTAAGGTAAGTACCGGAACACTATTTACAGCTTGTAAATTGATTGTAAAGGCAGAGATGTAATTCCAAGACAAGAAGAAATAACAAACTTGTAGACTGGATTGTAATGGCAGAGTTGATGCCAAGACTTACAGACCCTAATGTCTGTGTTTTATCATCCATTCTAAATAAATAGCTCCAGTGCCCCTTTCTTGAGTTGCTTGCTATAAGTTAGCAGCAATATAACAGAATCATAATGTCATTCATTAACTAAAAAAAAAAATAGGTGTAAATTTACAAGTCTGGTCCTTCAAAAAGTTCAACTATTATTGAGAAGGATGAAAAGATATTCAGGAAAAGAATACAATTCAAAAACGACAAAAGACAACGTTTTTAATTCTAGATCTAGAGTCTTTCTTTTATAGCTCCAACTATATATTTAATCATTCATTCATTTTTTATAATTCTAAAATTATTGATCCGAAAAAAATGGAAATTCAATTTGACTGCAATTGTCCATGTCATCAGTACTACTATAACAATAACTATATAGAAACAAACAAAAACTAGTTAAAAGCACTGCACATCATCTGGCTATTAATGGCCAACCTCTGGAAATAGTTGACCATTTTTTTGTTAATGCTCTATCATCTCCAGTGATGTGATACTGGGAAAAGATAACAACAGGAATATGCAATATGCAGAAAAAAAGTTTGGGACTACCAATACCAAAGTATACCAGACTTGTGTGATGAGCACTCTGCTATATAGTAGCCAAACATGGTCCACCTACTCC
Organism: Biomphalaria straminea; assembly: GCA_021533235.1. Taxonomy (NCBI): domain Eukaryota; kingdom Metazoa; phylum Mollusca; class Gastropoda; family Planorbidae; genus Biomphalaria; species Biomphalaria straminea. Next base: position 11,789 of record JADKLZ010058217.1, on the reverse strand, counting down.
TGGCAGGAAAAAAAAACCCTAATATCTTCCACTTCTGATGCTTAGGGTGGATTTTGTTTTATGAAATGGCAAGATAATATTGTTTAAACCCTTTTGGCGATGTGATAAGGTTAGCTGTCTGTGATCACCTGACATATATGACACTGGCCAGAAAGACAGTTTAGTGTGCTATGTCGATGGGCAAGGGACAGTACTGGTATGAACATCACACGTGAATATGACCAGTGTTATGGTCATCTGATCATAAGCCTGCGTTGACCAGAGACAGAGTGTGTAAGGTAGTGCAGTTGAACACAGGACAGCAAGGAGACCGGGACTGTTAGTCATACACTTCACAGTGTGAGTCCAGGAAGAGACAATTGAATTTAGAAAATCTAAACCGACCACCTGCGGACAATGGTTTTGCTTGCCCTGGATGTGGCAAAATATGTAGGTCACAGCTGGGACTGCACAGCCACGGAAACCACTGTATTCCTTACTAATCTTCGGATTCGAAGACAAGCCTATTATTATACAGTGTAACATTGTAGTAGTTTATTGTGTTGCCAATTGTGTCACATTGGCTGTTTTACTTGACAAAGATTACTTGGAGCTCTTGTGTCAAGTTCTTGTGTTGATGTGTTGTGTTGTTGAGCAAGTGTTTACAGAATGCCTAATTAGGATAGAGAGAAGATTGCAACAATATAATAAATAGGGAGGTCCTGCTGGCTTGAACATGTTCAAAGAATGTCAACTTTTAAGGTATAATGATGTATCATTGTATGGAAGTGTGACATGAAGCTCTTCAGAATCAACAACAATTGGGAGAAAGAAGCACTGGATAGATCCACATGGAGAATAAACACAAACAAAGGGTCCTGGATTGCAGTTTGTACAAATTTTAACACAAGTAGTGAGTAAATAAAAGGTAAAGCTCCCCTTTAAGATCTTGTCATCTAGGCTATATGGCAGCTGATGTTAAGGTCATCTGCTTCTTTGGCCAATGGTTGACCAATGGTTGATGAGCAGGGTGTCATGTGGAAGTAGAAAGGAGGGTGAAACTGCTGCACCAGATGACCTACCTTGTGTATATTAAGGATTGGTCTCTTTAGTCACAAGAGAAGTTGCAATGGGTAAACAAATCATCTCTCAAGATGTAATATTCCACAGATACAGAGACAAAGATGCAATTTGAAACACAATATTCCTTCACACAGAAAACACACTGAACAAGCACATTATGACTTTTATGTCAATTATGATGAATAAGGGGAACTATGAAAGGGGGAAAGGTGGTTGATATGTACTTCTGTTTGATGTCATTGATGATGATTTGATGAATGAAAGTCACATTGGAACACCCTGACTCTGACTATACTGGATGTACTAGATATTTAATCAGTGGCGTAGCAAGGTATCCTTGGGCCCGGGTTCAAGAATATGTTGGTGGGCCCCCTACCCAGAGTAAGTCGAATGTATAGTGTGACAGAACAATTGAAGAATCTGAATGTATGGGTATGTTAACTAAAAGACATTCCAATACTTTCTGCTTTATGCAGATTTTCCTTCTCATTTTTGAACATTCGCAACTCGGACTGCCCTTACAATTCTAATTTTCCTCTAATTGGTGCAGCTACCATACGTTTTTTTTTTTCTTTGAGAAACACAAGCTGCTTTGGTACATCAAAACATCTTAATCTCATTGTCGTGAGAGCATCATTCCTTGATGACCACATTGTGGACAAAAATATTATGAGTATATTATATACTTTGCACTTCCTATTGGATTTAAGACGCGCCCATCTTGAGATTGCTGTGAGCAAAAATCATAAAGTCTTAGAGATCTACAACGTCTTGAACACAACCGACAGAATCATTTATAACCAAATTTAAATCATGGTTAGCATAATAAACATAATGCACGAGCGGCTACTTTTGATGAAGACTATTGTAGGTCCTATCATCCACTTATATTGGAAGCACCATCATAACATTAGCCTCGCAGTTTTAAAGATAAATTGGGATTATTCATTAGTTGGAACATTTGTCAATTCTCACAAAAAACGAACAACTAGAAATGATTCTCTAATTGCTATTTTTGGGGTATTCCGCCATTGAGATTACAGAACAGTTTTTTTTTTTAATCATGCTAATTTGATCAACTTTAAATTTGTCTTGAATGCTCTCAACAATAAAAGGGAAAAATGTTGCGGATTGCACATCTGTACTATAGCCAGTACCGCTGGATAGTCTTAAGAGCTGAGCCGAAGGCTCTTCGAGCTCTAAGTTTAAAAAAAAACAACACCTGTCTGAATCCATTCGAGAACAAATATCAAACATTAAAAAAAAACTGTCTGACCACAGGTCTGTCTGGGAGTGACCCGAGACAATGCCTATAGGACATTGCTGTTTCCAATATCACTGGCACTCCGGACGCATGGACTAGAAATCATGGCCGAAGGCCAAGTAATACCGGAGGCCGCCGCCATTTTCCTTCACTATACCATGCTGACCGTGTAGGATACGCCATTATTGTAACGCTCCCTTGAGGAACGGCCCATGGATTCGTGACAGTGTCGTGGGAGCTTTCTTTCAACCCCGCTAACCGTGCAAAGGGGTAGACTCACGTCCACCCGTGGGCACCCCCACCGCAGTCCTGTTTACTTTTTAGCCTAGCGCCTTCCTCTGGTAGCCGTTTCCACGTGGGCGCCACGTTGAGGTAAAGTAAGGTGCCCGCGTTTAAGCCAGAACTGCATTGCCAAACAGCTCTATTATCTCGTTTTGAATCTGCGGGGCTTTGTTTTCCTGTCAAATTTCATATATTCATAGCAATAAGGACTAGTCAGTGTATTTTTTAATACTACGCATTGGCCAGAGTTCATATAATTATACATAATTATATACCTTTATATAGATCAGCTGTATGGAGGTCATCGTTCCGACCACGGCTAATACACAGGCATTCATTTCCGAAAAACACTATTCCATGATCATTTTTTTGTAAAAAAAAAAGGCCTAACGGTGTTAACTTTCTTTAAGAACTTTGAACAAACACTGCATTGGTCAGAGGATGACAGTGACATTATTCCATGATAACTTGGAGATCTCTCTATCTTTTAAATCTTTGTTATAAAGCTGCTCTCCAATTTTGGTTTTGCCATTCATTGTAACAGAACAAACACATTCATCTTTAACGCTACATATGTAACTTACTCTGGCGTTTCATTTGCTTCCTATATATATTTTTTTTTAAAATTTCGCCCTTTTTTAAAAAAAATCTTTTCTAATGATCACATGAAACATTTTTTTTACACAATACAAAGACAATAAAACAATGTGATGACGACTTCGGAGGACTCTGTTGTCCTCAAGGAGTGTTTAACACTACTTCATTAGCTTGCATTCAAAAGTTTGATTCACAACTATTAAGATGCTTTTTTTTTTAGTCTTAGGAATTCTTGGGCCTTAGGCCTCATACTTGGACATTCCTGCTTCTTTTGTGGGCCTTTTGTCTTACGGTAATAATGGCAAAGACATACTTCATAGGGTCCATCAGATACAGGAAAAGACACTGACACAGATAACATATCTACAACTTGACGGATATCATATTACTATTTTTTTTTTCTGAAAATACAAGACATCCATATCCGATTATAGAAAACTTTGATATGACACATTATTTATACAGAAAAAAAAGAAACATATTATGCTTTAAGAAAATTGAATAATTAACATTGTTTCGAAATTTTAATTTGTGAATTAGTGTCATTCGTAAGTTCTCGCCTGGGCCCCAACTAGTCAACAGTCATAGACTCAAGTGCAATGAACCCCTTTGCGCCATTTTTACTAGTCCACCGGCTATGGGCCCCTAATGGTCGTGGGCCCGGGTTCATTGAACCCCTTCGCGCCATGGATGCTACGCCACTGTATTTA
>JADKLZ010058208.1:134098-149394 GCA_021533235.1 Biomphalaria straminea | reverse complement strand
ATTGTTTAATGAGCATTGCTCTTAATGATAATTTATTAGTTTAAAATCTATAATTCATTTTGCTTTTGTTTTAGAATATTGCATATTAAATTATATTGTTTAATGTCAAATGTTGTTTAGACAACATCAAATATGAATTCTTAAATGTTATATGGACTACATCTGCTAAAATAATATCACAATTAGTTTGTATTCTTGAGAAATTCAGAATTCAAAATTTTTTTAAAATCTTATTTCAATAAGATTTATTTAAAAGTTAATATTTTTTTCAAAACAGCTAAGTTAAAAATAAGACTTTATTAATAATGTTCCCTTGAAAATATATATCTATCAGCAGTCAACACAGGTAATTTACTGCTTAACTGTTTCTGAGGCCAATATTTCTGCAGTCAGGCTATTACAGTAAGCAACCTATATATTTTCTACAACAGGAGTAGTTTTTTCTTAAAACTTATAATAGACATCCTAAAATTTATTTTTGCCACACCCCCACCCCAAACCTACAACAGAATATCCTAGCCAGTACTTAAGTTTTAGATATCCCAAAATAAAATTAAAAAAAAAAAAAAAAAACATTTAGATCTGATATTACATAATCTTGTATACAAATTTCTTTCATGATGACAAAATATTTATGAAACAAATTTCTTTTTCAGGGGTTGTGGTTGCTATACCATTTTTTGAAGTGGCCATTTTTTCTTTATGCACAAGCATCATCCTATACTGTGTTGCACTGAAGCCAGATTTTCTCAACCCTGGATACTATAAATCAATTCTGAAGTGGTCACGTGATTATACTGACGAAAATTTAAGCATGCTTTTCAGGTTAGGGGTTTCCCTAAGACTATGTTAAAATTAATAGACTTGTTATAAATAAATTATAAATTACAAAAATGACTGACAGCTTACACACTTCCAAATGATAATAATTATTATTATTGTATAGCATATCTGCATGGTACTTCAATTAGCTCATTTTCTTTTGTGAATACATCTAATTAATTTCTGGCATTAAGCACTCTGCAAATACAACTCATATCATGTAGAATTTCATATTTTAATATACCTAATTTCCATCGGGAATTGAATCCCAGTTGCCTCTGTTAGAATTTTTTTTTAGTTTATGCTATGCAGCAACACACATTGCATGTAGGCCTTCATGCATGATAATCTTTAGTGATATCCACCTTTACCTATCCCTTAGTCTGTTGGATCGTTGGAGCACCAAATAAGATCTGTTGACCCTCTTTCTCCATTCCTGTCTATTACCCTTGATGGTATCTTTTCAATGATATGTCCATCCATTCTTTTATATTGTCTTCCCATCTTTTTCTCTGTCTGCCTCTTCTTCTTTACCTGGCACTGTTTCCTGAGGAAGGTTGTTGCAAGCCCTGAGGAGTTTGTGATAGATTACAGCCAGAGTTTTAGGTTGCATTTTTGACAATAGTTAGCAGATCATTGTGGGGTCTGATTGCTGAACTAATCCCTAATCTTTTCATTTGTGATGCAGTCTTTGTATGTGATATGATTGTATAAAAGGGTGTAAGCCTAATGTCCAACAAGAAATTTAGTGTAAATGTGATTGTTGCTTTCTTGTTCTTTGATATTAATCATCTTTTATACTTTTTTTTTTGTATAATAAAACATTTCTGATCTTTGCATATTAGGATGCCTGCTAAACATTTTCTAACATGTCAGGATGTTGGACTTCATCAAGGAAACTGTACTCAACATAGATTAAATGATCTTATCAAATCTCTACCGGGGTTTGCCAAGCTTTACCTGCCCATTCATATGACACCTGTCATTGTATTTAAGAGAAAGGTTCTGTTTGAAAGGTAACAAAAAAATTAGTTTCTTTTCTATTCTGAACTATTTCTTGCAAATTTTAAGTGTACTTACCTTATTATATTATATTATAAAACCTATAATTCATTTTTATGCTAACCTATTTCAAAAAGAAACTGACTTAGTAGAGGTCTATTTACTTTTGTTGTTTGGTTTACATTTTGGAATATATGGTTTTGAAATTCTTTTCTTACCAGGCCATTTTTTGTGTTTAAGTCATTGGTGAAAAATTTAGTCTTGTCAACATCATTTCTGGGTCTGATGGTGACTTTGGCCAAGTTAACAATCTGCTTACTTCGGAACTATTCACACCAACCACCTCCTCTTGCAGCACATATTCCTATGCTTGCTGGGGCAATATGTGGATTAGCTTTGCTGCTTGAACAGTAAGGACATTTTTGTATTACAATTTACAATTTTCATCAAGTTTAAAATTTGTGGTATTATGAGAAACATTAGTAAACTAAACTTATGATGCTTATATATTAGCAGAAAAATAATACTGGCTTAAATTGCAATTATATTGACACATTATGTAGTTTAGGTAGATAATCTGTTTTGCTTGATTATCATATAATTTGGTATATGTAAAATTGGTTTTGGAAATGATACTATACTACTTGAAAATATATTCTTCTAAATTGAGGGTATACTTAAAGAAAATTTGCATTACATACATTAAAAAATATTAATCATTCATTTTCATTTTTTAAAATTTTAAGTTTAGGGGTTTGCAACTCAATCCACAAATTTAGAAATAGATTATTCTGTTTAGTCAAAACAAAACCAAAAAAAAATTATCTAGATTTTAAATTTAAAGAAAGCTTTTTGTTTGTTTTTTAACATTAATTAATTTTCTCAAGTTATAATTTATAAAACATGATTATAAAATGTAGGCTGTTGCATTTTTTAGTAGCTATTTATAATGACATCTTTTTAAAAGTTGTAATTAAAAAAAAAGTTTAATAACTTTCTAACCACCTAAACTTGTTATTTATCTTTCAGTGATAAAAGAAGAAAAGAACTGTGTTTGTTTGTCATACCTCACACCATCAACATTCTCTACATAGCTATCAGTAGATCCAGTTTCAGATTCCTCTTCAAAGTACCAAATGGTTTTACCTTCTTATTTGCTCTCTCTATGATGTCCATCATGCATTCCTACGAACGTGAGCCAGAATCTTTAACATTGCTAATTAATGGTCTCTTGAAATTTTTTGTTGGACCAAGAAAAAATGTACAGAGAAAGGTAAAGTAACAAAGTAAATAAATTATTTCTGCTGAGAGGTTTAATCTTTGTACTTGAAGACAAAGGCTAATAGTATATTAGGATGGGGCATATTATGTTATGCTTGGATCAAATGTCACAGACCTGCAAATTTGTCATGATCCATAAAATACATCCTGCTTACTGCAGATTAACTGTCATAATTTTATCAAATTAATACAGTACATAAAAAATACAAGGTATAAATTTTTTTAATTGGTAATTAATTTTTAAAAAAAGCATGGGTTTTAAGAAGCTATTTCAAGAATATGTAAGTGGATTATAAATTAGAAAGAGATGCATTTCTGACAGGCATTAGTTTCAATAAGAAGAAATATTATTATATGCACGTGGACATCAGTATAAAATACATATTCACAGAGTTTAATTTTTGTGATACAGTGAAAATATGATTATGTATTTTTATTTAGGATATTTTTATTTAATCTTTATGATTTTTTTTTAGTGTTGCTAATTTTTTAGTTAGGTTAATATTTTTACAAAGCTTATATCAACTCATCCTGTCTGTCTGGTAAAAAGTGATTATACTTTATTTCTCAGACACCCATTCTTTAATTAAGTTGAAGCTTTGCACAATTGTTCATAGGCATAGACAAAGACATGAATCAATAAAAAAAATTAATCCATTGGTCTATTAATTACTGATCATTAATTATTTTGTTTGATACCAACAAGAAACATTAATCTTTCAGTATTCGCATATATGGGTTAAATATGTTGGCTTTAGTCCCCTTAAATAATTGTACACATTATTTCTCCCTCACCCTGTATCAGATCAAGTTGAAACTGAGAAATTATTTATTGCACCGAACAAAACATGAATCAATTAAAAGATTAACCATCCAGTCCATTAATTATTAATAATTAAACATTTGGTTTAATTCAAAAAAGGGAACTAACTTTAAAATTATTGGAAGATGTAAGTGTGGAAATAAGCTTTTTTTTTAGAAAGGATTGTTTTTTTAATTTTGCTTGCTCTTGTTTGTCTTCTAATTGAGATAATGAAACTATATTTAGGGTCATATGTTCATGTTCACTGTAATAGAGCCTAACCTTTTTTTTTATTGTACAATTCAAAGTAATTTAATTGATAGTAATAGAGCCAACCTTTGTTTATTACTGCACAATTCAAATTATTTAAATTAATTGTTATAGAGCTAACCTTTTTATTGCACAATGCAAAATATTTTAATTAAAAATGATAGATTTCTAAATTTGGCACAAATTAATATTGCCAAAGAAAACGTACATTTATTTAACTGTATTACGGCTGTTAGTGTTTTCTCATGACCTTAACAACATGCACAGTTGGCTTGGAATCTATATATTCCTCAGGCAATATCACAATTATTATAGTCAGTTGTATAGGGCCAGCTATTACAGGGCTTCCACCCACTTTATGTAATTGTAGTTGTCCTATTAAAATACATTTACTGTATCATTTTTTTTTAAATCTACATTTGTTTTCAATGATTGAAAGAAATGTAAATACATATGACCTTTTCGTTCTACTGCCATGTTTAGTTTTGAAACTTTCATTTATTGAAACATCACAGCATTAATTTCAGAATCAAATTGCTGATTATGTAAATATATACATATCCTTAAAATAAACCACTTATGCCTATTTATTTCAATATTTTATACTTTTTTTTACACTGATTTTATGTAAGAAAAATATATGTACAATTCATTCAATAGAGAAATATTTTTACTACACTAATTGACTTTTTTCTCAAATTTTTCCTTTTTCTATCTTTTAAATTTTATGATAGTTTCTACTGGTCTTTAAAAGGAAAATGTCTTTATGTGTTTTTGGCTGTCTGTTTATCCCACATATTTAAATCTTAAAAAAAAAAATGAAAAAAAAATAGATATAACCCTTTTTTTTTTACCAGTATATGTTATGTGATTATATGCTCAAAAGAGATGCAGCAGCAAATTTGTTTTCAAACATTTTTGAGGTAAATATTTTATACAAATACACCATATTTACCACAAGATGTATACATCTTGACTAGCTAGCTATACCACAGAGATAGAAGGATTGTGATTCGAAGGGAAATGATCATATGGTTTTGTTTCTGCAATATGTATATAGTTGGTTTTTTAACTAATTTTTTGTGTTATATGTTTGTAAGCACAACAGTTTTTATAGTCTTTCAAACACATGCACCTTTGATTTAAAAAACAAAGTATGCATATTGTATGCACCAAGATTTAATATGCAATGAATGTTGATAAAACATCAGTATGTGGTATGTAATGTACAGCATGTCAATGGAGTACAACTGATCCGGAGAGGCTACCCACAATGTAACACAAATTCCCTTTGTTATTTTGCTTTTATTAAAGAAATGTTTATTGATCAATTTGTGTTTTACATCTTTTTTTATTTTCAGTAAAAATTTCCTGTTGATATTTTTTTTTTTGTTATTTCCATGAAAGAGTGTGACAAAGTGGCATCAACTGTTGGGCTTCCTAACAAGGGGCTCAAGTCCTGATGTTATATTGCCCCGAGACACTCACAAAATTAAAAAATATTCCGGAACCCCCTCCCCATAAAACAGATATGACCGGAGTACACTAAGCAAGCTTAAGCATTAAAGATGTGCTTTACTACGCAATAAAAAAAACCCCTATGACATTAGCTCCAGCTGGAATAACCTGCCCAGTGTGCAGCCAAACATTTCGGGCTCACCAGGCACATGACCCCAGTGCAAAACCCTCAGCTCCCTGGATGACAAAAGTGGTCATCATTGAGCCACAATGGACAAACTATATAAAAAAACAACAGCAATGCTTATGTCGTCAATTAACTAGTCATTTTTACTTAATTACATGTATCTCATGACCTCTAATCATTTATATTATTTAAAATTAATGCCTACTAGAAAATAAGTTGTATTGTACCTAGGGGTCATTTCAAGTTGGTCTAAAAACAATTTACTGTTGATTTCAGTAACAAAAACCAGTTGATACTTTAAGAATGTTTGAAATTTTAACCAAGTGTAGAAATATAATTTTTATCTAGGAGCTTAAAGACTGCTTTTACAGAATGTTTAGAAACAAAATGTATTTGTTACTTTTTTAATCTATTGGAGTGTGTTATAAATGAGCCAAAACAACACATTTAAAAGACTTAGAATTATTTGAAAAAAAAAATATGAGAAGATTTTCAGATCTAGCTCTAGTAATAAAAAAAAAAACAGTATGATCACTTTTTTTTTTGTTTAATCACAATGTTTTTAATATACATTTTCCTATAATACAGGGCAACCACATAACATGTTTCATCCAAACATAAGTAATTTGACAAGCATGTCACGCACTACTTGTACACAATACATTCACATATCTATTACCCACCACTCAACTAGGATTCTGACATTTCTTCATCCACTTTTTGTTTCTTTGAACTGTTCTCTGCAAGGTCATCTTTGTCTCCTGACTTAGCGGGTTTCCTTTTCAAGCCTTTCAGTTTACGAGCCTGGAGTTTACCAAAATTTTGAGTGCTCATGTGTATCCTACCAAGTTTGTTGCCCAGGTCATCATGGGAAATATTCTTCTTCTTTTTGGCCTGTCAATACAATGAAAAATATTGGATGAATTCACAAATACACTAAATTATACATTTCAACTACAATAACGACAGTAAGTAGTAAAGTTCCCCTTTTAGACTTTGCGATCTATAGAGCAAATGATATAGAGGCCATCTGTTTCTGTGGCCAATGGTTAACAAGGGTGTCATGTGGCCAGCTCAATGATCAAGTTTCCTAAACTAATGACAAGTATCCATCAGGTATCCATTAGAGCTGGGTGGACTCAGAGGAACTGAATTCAAAATCCCAGTCTTAACTAGGATTTGAACATGGGACCTTGGTTCAGAAACCAAGTGCTTTACTGCTGAGCTACTACACCTCCTACAATAACCATGTTCTTTCTATATTATAAACATAAAACCTTTGGAACAACTGCAAGATCAAATTAACCCCACCAGACCTATCTATCCTCTAATACTTCAGAATTATCAATAAAGCCATTGCTGAATTGAGTCTTTCCAAAGTCAATGTCATATCATTTTCAAAAAAGTATATTATTGAAATGGTTGACATAAAAAAAAAAAAAAAAAAAGCATTGTGCCTCTTATCAAGAGGTCAAGCATAAGGTGAAGAAGCATGAATTAGTTAGGACAAAGTTTACAATTTTTTTTTTTTTTTTTTTTTTAAATCCATGAAACCTACCTTGGCAAGTTCTGCCTTTTTCAAAGCTCTTTTAAATAGATCATCTGAAGCAAGCCTTGTTCGTCTGATGGAGAGATTCAAAGAAGGACCCATGTCTTCAAGTTCTACCCTTGGAATTCTTGTACCCGACTTTTTTTTTAGCACTCTAAGGAAAAGCACAAAATAACAAAAGTAAAAAAAACATGAATGGTAAAATTTATTTGTAATGAATACAAAATAACCTTAATAGTGCCTTTTCCATTTTCCTAATTACCTGTAGTTTCTGATATAAATTTGTCCACTGACAGCAGTCACACTGATAACATGCTCCAGTCCATTCAAGGAAATCTTTTCAGCATTTGCACCACGGAAGAAGTCTGAAAGGAAATATTTTCATACAAAACCTGTCTCTATTAAATGAATATACATTATTTTCACACTAACCAGAACCCTGACAAAAACTGAATAAATCATATAGCAGTTATATGCTAAACACAAATCCTTTAAACTTAAAAAAAAATGTACAGCATTTCAAAAAAATTGATAGAAAAGTAAATGTCTAATCAATAATACCTATCAGTAGATTCTTTTTTCTTTTGTTTTCATCATTTTCTTCAAAAAATTCACCAGAGAAAACTAGACAGGGTTTAATTCCAGTGGCTGATTTCGGGCCCTAGAATTAAAAAGAAAATAATAATAATAATTTTAAAGTGAATAAATCAATGTCCATAAAAAAGATGTTCAAAATTTTTTCTAGTCTATAGGTGACACACTTTTATTTTTTGGAGTATGGGAGTGGTAGAGCATTCAAATTAATAATAATGTAAATACACTAAATAATTGACAGTCAAAATAAAAATGCAGAATAAGCCTATAGAAACAAATATGTTCATTGATTTTTTTTTTAAATATTGGATTAATTATTTTTTTGCCATGAATTAATTAACATTTCACTAGTTTGAACAAAAAATTCTTAGAGGAGAATTTCAAATGGTAAAACAGAATGCAAAGACTTAAAAAATATTATTATAGCTTTTATATAGCGCTACTTTCATGCTTATAGCATGCTCAGAGCGCTTTGGTCCAATCTCATTTGTTAACCCGTGAGGGGGAGGGGATATCTAGGAGTTGGTTCTCTGTGCTGCCTTTAGGTGCTCAGTAAACACAGCTCTGTTAGAGTCGGGTGTCGAACCTCGAGCCCCCTTCTAGGTAGCCAAGCCAAACCAAGTTCAAGCGCACTTAGCATCTCGACCACACTTCCCACAAAAATAATTATATTCATTACACAAAAACTAAAATTCCATATGGCAGATACATTATTACCCTTATCTGTGACAACTGCAACAAAGGTACTGATTAACCTAAAATGAGTGAACACAGAATTATCCTCAGCGCTTAATCTAAAATTGCAACTGGCTAGATCCTGGATTTGAATATTAAATTTTGAGCACAGCTTGAGCACAACATGAATGGATCTTATACTATTTGTAACTTACAACTATTTCGTGCAAAGAAATAAATTTATCAACACCAAATTCCACCATGTCTAGGACCTGACCATCAAAAAGTCTGCCTGAGAAAAAAAAATATATATATAATTACATAAATATATTAATATTTAAGCAAAAAAAGAAATATTTTTAACCAAAATATTTAAATTAAAAATACAAAATTTAAGTTTTTGGTAAAAAATATTTGTAAACAGAGTGATTTGTGATAAATATCTGTAAAAAGAGTGATTTGTGATAAATATTTGTAAATAGAGTGATACGTGATAAATATTTTTAAATAGAGTGATTTGTGATACTTATCAATGTTTGTGTTTTAAAGCAAGCAACAACCAAATGGTCATTTCCCTAACCCTAAAACTAGATAACATATATTTATAGTAGAACTGAAAACAAAAACTCAATTAGGGAATGAAAATACATTTTCAGTTGCAATACAAACTTCCTACATTCTTGCCTCTTATTGAAAAAAAAAATTATTATTATACCTATCACAATGTTGTTTGGCCTTTTCTTGGAATGACTTCCAAACATAAACAGTGAACTATCTGCCTTGGATGTGAAAAACTCCTATAGATGGTATTTAAAAAAAAAGTAAATAACATTTAGTGAAGATTTTAATGTGAGTAGAATGTGTTCTCACTACTCACACATAGAGTTTCAAATAAAAACTGTCAATAATCAAGTTAAATTAGAATTAATTATGATTGTTAGTTTTCATTTATCATTGTTAAAAGAAAACTGGATATTTGTATATAAAAAGGTAATATTTTAACACAAATAAAACTTACCACTGAACTCTGGTCTTCAAATGGTCTTGTGGTATTTTTTCTATAAGCAAAACAGAAACAAAAAAAATGGTAGTAAAACTTGACTTGTATGTTTAAAAAAAATAGATTAAGCTTGAGAACAATGTATTTCACATTACAATTTATTGAAATTCAGCGAATTTTTTCAATAGAATTTTACATTGGTTTACAGAAGTGATATTAAGCTAGCTAAGACAGAGAGCTGGTTACATTTTAAAGGCTAGAATTCGAAATAAATTTAAAAACTAGAGTAAACCAAAAAATTATGTCATACATTAATCTAAGTGACTAATGGGATGCAACTTACTTGCTAAACATTGTGGCACATGGTTTCTTTAAGAGGTGCTATTGAAAATGAAATGAACAATTAGCAAAACTGAAAGCTCAATATTTGCCATAGATAGAGACACAAATTAGGAGAAGCATAAGCAATGTTTTATCTTAAAATCAACATCTAGTCTTGTACTCTAGTATAAAGATTTAAAAAAGCAGTTAACATTAACACTAAACATAGATAGTTTTATTTCTACTATAGATTGCCATTAAAGTTAAAGTATAATTAGATAATTAGCTGATTGAGTGTATCAAAGACATTACCCATTCCTTCAAGACTTGTGTCACAATGTTACTGGTATTGCCACCTTTTAAAAATAAGGTGTTCTTTGTATTCTCTATAATTTTGGGCTCTTTCTTTTCAAGAGCTCTTCGACCCTGTTGTGTTTTAGGCTTTCTGAAAGTATACATTTAAACAGACTATTTAAATAGGCTTTTTGTCAGTTAATTACAAAGTTTATATCATATATGAATTATATCAACTCACTCTGACTGTCTATCTGTCTGGTAAAAAGTTTGGGTAATGTTCTGTTCTTTTAGTTTTTTAATAGTTTTTAATATATATATTTCTTAATTAATTGTTTGTCCAATTGGCAATTAAATCTATTTTCAAAATTCAGCGAGTGTTTGTGAGTTTGTTATATAGTATTTAAGATAATATATTATTTCCAGTCTATATTTATTGCTAATGTGTTGTTACCAACTTTCTTTTAGTTTTTAATATATATATATATTTCTTAATTAATTGTTTGTCCAATTGGCAATTAAATTTATTTTCAAAATTCAGCGAGTGTTTGTGAGTTTGTTATATAGTATAAGATAATATATTATATTTCCAGTCTATATTTAATTATGTCTATGAATAAAACTAACTCCTAGTTTTTACTTTTTTAATTTTTATTAAAAAACGTAAAACTTTTTCTTAAAAAAATTATACATGTGAATTATGCATTTGACATTTAATTTGAATAAATCAACAAAATAGAGTTAAATAGAGAAAAGTTTCGTAGTTCAAAGGAATAAAAAAATATATTTAAAAAAACACAAAATATTATAGCCTACATGCACTAGAAGTAAAATAACAAACATAATGATTTAAGGATAATTTTCAGCAATTGTTATCAAAAAATTTGAAAACATATCTCCTTCACGGATCCTGTTCCTGTAAGTAAATTCGTGTAGATACGAGACAAACAAGTCATTGCTAGTGCCAAACTGTCTCTTTAGTTTTCGTTTGGCCCTCATCCAGAGGTTTTCGACGTTCTGTGTATGTATGTCAGAGTCATTAGGATCAACAAAGTTTTGTTCATGAATTATCACAGAATGTTGATAGATTCCATTTTGAATCCGGCTAATATTGCCGTATGCTGCCCAGCCATCCGAAATAATATAGGTACCGGGCAGAATATGTTCAATAATTAAACGCTCAAGTGTTTCAGCCCTCCTGTCAGGCACTTCAACCATAAAGCAGCGTCCTCTTTTAATGCCGCCAAAGACCCAATGTCCTTCGCGATACTGTCCACGGTGGTATTTCCTGTGGAAGTATTTAGTCTCATCAATTTCTATGATGATAGGATTGAAATGTTTTTTGTTTGTTAACAGCGCTTTATAAATAAAATTATTAATGTTCATCCACTCCACCGATTTGTGTTGTATGTCTGACGTTCCATTTGTCACACTCTTCTCGCATGAAATTGCACCAATCGGTGACAATAGACTTAGTAACGCCGCCAGCTTCACGTGACATCTGGCGTTGTGGCATGTCACAGGCCCAGCAATAAACTAAAACTAGAATCTGCTTTATGCTGAGGTGACTTCCCGAAAAAAATGAGCCGTGGCGCACAGATTTTCTTGTGCTGCATGTGTTGCAATATCATCTGTAGCCATCTATGCTTTCACTGTATCTGTTTAATGAGCTAAGCTCATTGCAGCTACTGCATCGCATTTCATTTTTAATAAGTTTCCTCCGAGCACACCACTGCAGCACCACTTCTTTTTGCAGTTCAGGAAATAGTGTATCTAGATACCATAACTCATTTCTTATGACTTCAGTGCCTAGAATGTCATTGGGATCTACAATTTGTGTCCTTCTCCTAGCCATGCTGTGGAATGATCAAACGAATATGGATTTATTATTTATTTTATTACGGTATGTGTTAGTAACAAGTATGGGGATATATTAGAGATGGGAATCGGTTCGGTTCGATGACTAGTATAATTCGGGTTCGGCAGAAAACACAAATACATTCTATAACACCCCTTTTTGTCAAGAAGTTGCGCTCCCTCCCCAATTCGAGGTACTCGCCATCCCCACCCCAGTTGGAGGACCTTAAGTTTGAGAAACGCTGCATTAAAAATACTGATAACAAATAATGCAAAACAGAATAAAAGTAATAATATTCCTATACGAAATGTTAATACCGTTACATAG
Organism: Biomphalaria straminea; assembly: GCA_021533235.1. Lineage (NCBI taxonomy): Eukaryota > Metazoa > Mollusca > Gastropoda > Planorbidae > Biomphalaria > Biomphalaria straminea. The sequence continues at coordinate 136,954 of JADKLZ010058208.1, read as the reverse complement.
AAATTAATTATGATAAAGTCTTTTTAAGTAGTTCTAATATTAAATACAGTAGTGGAAACTAAACTAACTTTTAAAAGTTAAACGGAAACTAGTTTTCAACTAAAATAAAGTACTTAAACTAAACTAAAAGTTTATCATGAATTACAAAATGTAGTCAAACTAAACTAAAGACAATTAATTAAACTATAACAAACTTTTTCGGAGGCGTGGTGGCTGTGCAGGGAGGGATGTGGTTGAACTAGACATATATAGATATAATTATCATCTGCATGCCTACGGTACACGTGTACGTATATCTGGTCAGGTTGTTAAAATCAGTTTGACACACCGTCTATTTACTTAAAATCAGTTTGACACACCGTCTATTTACTTAAAATCAGTTTGACACACCGTCTATTGTTCCTTCTAAGTTGAAAATAATTAACTTCTCGCTGGACGACAGAGGATGGCATTCCTTCCATTACATTTACGTAATTGTTTTAGAATTGTGTTTTGTTATTAAAAAATCGCTTGCATGATTAACTTTATAAATTAAACGGTTTGCTTTTAGAAAATAATATTATTCTTATCTCTTCTAGTTTTGACGCCCTAAGTGTGACAGATGGACATTTTGCACAAACCTAATAGCGGCTTTTCCCCTTATATGGGCCACTAAAAATGCATGGTAGTCTTGTAGTATTATCGACTCACACGTACGGTACACTAAACCTACATGTGTATGTTTAACTGACCAGGCTGTTAAAACCAGTTGGACACGGTCTATTTACTTTATCGTCAGAGAGCCTTTATGATAATGTATAAACCTTCCCCACACGAGTGATTTTGAATGAATGAATGACTGCATGGTCAAGACCAAGATTTCTCATCGTATAGATAAGTATGCTGTCAGGACTGAGTTCTGAGAGAATTTAGGATAATGTATAAACCTTCCCCACACGAGTGATTTTGAATGAATGAATGACTGCATGGTCAAGACCAAGATTTCTCATCGTATAGATAAGTATGCTGTCAGGACTGAGTTCTGGTCAGCCTGTGTCGTTACGGTATTGCCTAGTAATTGAGTACAATCAGCACTGAAGTACCCCTAAGTATTATAGAGGAGAAGAAAAGGAGCCTTGACACATGCATACGTAATTGCAAAGACACATATGTGTTAATGACTAACTTAATTTATCATAACAAAAGTTATACTTACATTCATCAAGATACTTGGTTCATTTCACAAATAGCAGCAATTTAAGTCCGTTCACAAAATGAAATACAATAACATAGGGCAAAAAAAAAAAGCACAGTAAAAATAAGCATATGTTGGTTGGTGTCTTTGAAAATAATCAAATGTATCGACACACCAGTTTGAGGGTTATATATATTGGTCTGAATATGCATCGGAAATCGGGGATTGGTAAATAAGACAGAAGAAAAAAGAAGATATGATAAGGTTAAAGATTACACAGGAAATCAAATGTGATAAACCGGCTAGGTAGGGCTGGTCAAGTGACAGACAAACAAAAGAGGAGATATGAGAAGTTTTGGTCCCATATTTGTTTCCTCCTTTCTTCTTGTTGAGAAAGATGTGTGGCTTTGATTTTAAAGTCCTATTTTTACCCCCCCTCCCACCCACACACAAACACACCTTCTTGAAATCTTACGAATGTGACCGCCCCATCCCCTTACATATACCACCTTTGATCTTCCGATGTCAATTGTGTCATCGTCTAGCACAGTTCTTGGTGGAGGGGAAACTATACAATTGAAATCTCCCAGGATGTTGACCCAGCGGTGAGTTTAATCTAATCTTATCATTGATATCTAGTGTTTTGGTCGCTCATAATGTTGGTGTGTTGAAAATAAGGAGTGTCTACTTGGAGATAACATTTAAACATATATATAGTAGAGTCTTATATATGGCACACCTCATCTGATTCTTGTTCAGTAAACAGGTCGCTTTTTTTGTTTATAACTCATTTGTTTTTATGTTTGGAGCTAAAAACGATGTTTCGGGACTGCACATGTCCAATTTTAGATAAGCTCCTGTATTTTTGTTCCACTTTTCCAAAGCAGAGGGCAGTTTTTGAGATTCTCGGAAACCATGTATGTAAAGCTATTGTTTTAACCTCCCCCGGCAATTCATACCCATATAAGGGATGAAGGCTATATTATGAGCCTATTTGATCGTAGGCTGATGGATATATCAAAATAAGCTTCCAAACATCTTTAGAAAGACATTCCAATCACATTTATACTTTTAGCTGTTAAATAAAATTTTAAAAAGGGGGTGTTTCATCAATAATAATGAATTTAACACATTCTCTAATAGTGCACAAGGTAAAATCGTAATAAGAAATATTATTGGGATTAATAAATCTATGTCTTACTATGATTTTTTCAATGAATAAACATGACCTAGATCAAGATAAATCTAGAATATATAAGTTATGAATGAAAGAAAAAGTGAGGGCTGCTAATTTGAAGCCAGAGACCATGCCCACTGCAGGGGATCACACCCAGGTGAGCTGGCGGTGAGGAGAGGTATACACTAATATATAATAAGCATGTGTAGTGTCACAACCTATCAAACAGGCAGCAGGGGGGAGGGAGGGGGAGAGGGTCATGAAAAGAATTTATATAAACATCTATGGGAGGGAGGGGAAAATATCAAATATTTTTATTAAATTATAATAATTAATGTCTAGGTCTATAATCCATATAATAGAGATTTATTTCTGTCTGTTGCTACACATAGATTACATAGGTATATAAATAAATAAACTATAAACGATATACATATATATATATATATATATAAATATATATATATAATATATAATATATATATATATATATAGAGAGAGAGAG